>JALPQI010012323.1:0-38500 GCA_025490895.1 Thaumatotibia leucotreta
CCACATTAAGAGATTTTTTATCTGAACTACTGTACAGAAATTATGTTACATTACCTAAACTGTCGACGCTGTCTGACTCTTTCGTGCCCGTTAAAGGCATATTGGAAGTTTCATCCTGTTGTCTTTTGTCCTTTTCATTTTTATCTGTAAAAAGGTAAAATTATTAGCACGCTACCAAAATAATTTATGGCTAAAATTGGAGGAATTAGTGATGTGCTGCAGTGTTCCTGGTAAATTTTCCAATTTTCCCAATGTTACTCGTATTACGATGAGATTTACTATTTGGAAGTAATTGCTATACCTACTGTTTTGAAATAGTTACTGGGAATTGGACATCATTAACAAGAATCAATAATATGCATATTATTTTAATTGTTAGGTAAGGTTATAGTTTGTTTACTTTAGTTTTCGACCTTTTTCATATTAAAAGTATGAAGCATTGAGTGGCCGAGAACTAAATTTATCTGGCTGAAAACCGCTTAAACTACCCTACATATATTTGAAATCATGAACCAAGAGTATTTACTTGCCTAACCCCTGGTATGTGGTCTGTCAAAAAAATACTACTGGAAAATAAACCTTGAAAAGAAAATTCAAATTTTCAATTACATAGGTGACAGACGTCCTTTCGGGACGTCTCCGCAGCTGAGGGGGTAAGTGAGTTTTTATATCCATAGGCCATAGGCTACAAAGGTTATGCCATAAAAAAGTAGGCATAAGCCTACTCATACAAAAACAGGAATTGATCTAAATATTTAAATCACACTTGCTCATAATACAGGGTGTAAGTCTAATACGGGCGAAGCTCTTAACGGGTGTTAGTTTACGACATAATAAGTACATTCAAATAACTTTTACTTAAAATAAGAGCAACAAAATTTTCCATACAAAATAATTCGGCGCGCAATGTAGAGCAACATACGCGTGTTAAACTGTCGTTGACAGCTAATTTCAAAAGCAGATGCAGATGACAAATAACTGCCATATCAACAATAACAAATGTTCGTACCTACATTGCTGTTCCGATAATCTTAAAAAAAATCTGTGGGGTCATAATTAAAAGTAACTTTGAAAAAACCTTGTAATCCATGATTACACTAATGAATCCCATGCCTGGTTTAATTGATCGCCCGTATTAGATTTACACACTGTATAGGTATAGTGAACAGTTCGCAGAAACTCGTACAATAACGACAAACGGAAACGTCGTCAGGATAATATTAAACGATTAAAACCCGTTAAAATATTGTTGCAGAAAATTAGAAACCTTTTTTTGTGGAACCAATTGAATACCTATATATTTTTATATTATGATTTGTGTTTTTAAGTTTTAAAACACTGTTGGCCTTTTTTAAATTGTTTTATTATATCTCAATTTAAAATAGTAGATTACAAGTCAAGGCCGTTTAAGTGGGAAATGTCTCGGACGACGTGTAATTGCCGACAAAATTATGTCATCCGAGGCTTTCCCATTTAACGGCCGAGGTGTGTATAATATTTTTCTGCTCAACGGAGCCGGCAGGCGGCAAATTAGTTTAGCGCAGCGGCTGGCAAACTGCTGTTTGCCGGCCGGAGGGCAGAAAACGAACTTTTCGTTGCATCCAGAGCCGAAATTAATTTTAGGTTTAGATTGTCAAAATGTCGTAGTAAAAAAATGCAGACACGACGCCGCAAATTCTGCACTATGAAAAAATTACATACCTAATCTTGGACACAAATACAACTATCATTCTTTGAATTTGTAGCAGATATTACTACTGTTTAAATATAACAACGTACACTACTTAAAGCTTAAAGTAAAATATAAACTGAAAATACTTTTTTTTATCATCGGATTAATAAATACGATAAAATATTTATGCTACGTGAAATTATTTCCTACCTATAACTTTATTATGAAAAGCTTTTTGTTGAGACTGCATGATAATGCTATTAAAATATTTAATTATACGTTGAGGGGGATATTCATATTACACAATTTACACATATTAATTATGTAAGATCTTAAAACGAAAATATTTTGTATTTCCATAACGGTATTTTTTTAAGTTGCCCGACGGTTTACATTTTTTATGGTAAAATAATGCGTTTATGTCAGCTTCCGTAGCCTACGAAGCTGGAGGTTTCGGGATCGAATCCCGGCGAGGGCAATTATTTGTGTATTTATTTATCAATTACAAACTAAAATTTTACTAAAATTAATATACTCGTATAAACAATTTACCTATAAAAAGAAAATGCCTTCTAAAAGATTGTTCGTCGAAAATCTACGTAATAATAACCGCGAAATTATTAGTAACTATAAACTATAATACCATATCGGCCTGTAAAATTAATACGAACGTGCAGCTTTAGGTACAAATGCAGCAACGTTTGACCTATTTACAACCGTGTCGAGTAACTTGCCTTTGCAAAGCGACTAATTGCGAAGGGATTTAAACCGACCACTTTAGGTGCTTAAGGTTTAAGGGAACGATATCTTTATTTTTGCCGTGTGATGTTAATAATACATTTGTCACCATCCCAACTCCTCCTGCGGGCGTCGTAAGAGTCGACTAAGGGATTGAAGTGTCACTGACCATTATTTGATAAAAAACTGATGATGGGCAGCGGCGTCACCAGGACACATTACTGCGATCGCCAATCCGTTTGCCCAGCGTGGAGATTATGGGCATTTACCTCCTAATGCGTCTACGAGTATACGTATAGTTAATAGAAATCTGTAGTACATACAGTTAGTTGCATAAATGAGTCAATGTGCATAAGTTTGACATACTTCTTTCTTTATTTTAGAATAGGCTAGTTATTAAATTTCAAATTTATTATTGATTGTTAACAACGCTTGTAAACATACCAACCCATTATATTGTTGCAGATAAAAAAAGCATTTTATATGTTAGATAATATTTAGTACTGATTCAATTTTGCACCCACATCATTTGAATGAAGATTAGTCTGATTAATTCATCATCATCATCATCAGCCAATTGACGTCCACTGCTGGACATAGGCCTCCCCCAGAGAGTTCCACAAAGATCGGTTGTGAGCTGTCCGCATCCATTGGACACCCGCAACCTTTACCAGGTCGTCGCTCCATCTTGTGGGGGGCCTTCCCACGCTGCGCCGTCCAGTGCGTGGTCGCCACTCGAGAACACGCCGACCCCACCGGTCATCGGTCCTCCGGGCAATATGGCCAGCCCACTGCCACTTCAACCTGGCGATTCTTCGGGCTACGTCAGTCACTTTCGTTCTTCTGCGGATCTCGTCATTCCTGATGCGATCTCGCAGAGAAACCCCGAGCATTGCCCTCTCCATCGCTCGTTGAGTGACTCTGAGCCTCCTAATGAGTCCCATAGTGAACGACCACGTTTCAGATCTGTAAGTAATCACTGGCAACACACACTTCGACTTGAGACACTGCGGTATATTGGACGAGAAGATATTGCGTAGTCTCCAGAACGCCGCCCAACCCAGTCTGATTCGACGATTGATCTCCTTCTCGAAGTTGGACTTACCCAGCTGGACTGTTTGTCCCAGGTATACATATTCGTCAACAACTTTCACTGGAGTTGGTATCACATGGACGTTCGACATGATCTTCGTTTTGTCCATGTTCATCTTAAGACCAACATCTTCAGAGACTCTACTGAGATCATCGAGCATAGTACTTAAGTCCTCCATGGTCTCAGCCATGACCACTATATCGTCGGCAAACCGAAGGTGAGTGGTGTACTCGCCATCGATGTTAATGCCAAATCCCCTCCAGTCCAGAACCTTGAAAACATCTTCCAGTGCAGCGGTGAACAATTTAGGAGAGATAACATCTCCTTGTCTTACTCCTCGCTGCAATGGAATCGGTTTCGAGCTCCGGTCCTGGAGGCGAACTGACATATTGGCGTTTTCGTACAGGCACTTCAACACTTCGATGTACCGGTAGTCTACTTGGCACCGCTGGAGAGACTGTAGTACAGCCCACGTCTCGATCGAATCAAAGGCCTTTTCGTAGTCCACAAACGCTAAGCAGAGGGGCAAGTTATACTCTTCGGTCTTCTGTATAACTTGACGGAGCGTGTGTATGTGGTCTACGGTGCTGAAGCCTTTTCTGAATCCGGCTTGTTCAGGAGGCTGGAAGTCGTCGAGCCTGCGTGTGAGACGGTTTGTGATGACTCTCGAAAACAACTTATAGACATGGCTCAGAAGCGTGATGGGTCTGTAATTCTTTAACAGGGTGTTGTCACCCTTTTTGAAGAACAACACCACCACACCTCTGTTCCATGCCTTTGGCGTTTTGCCTCTAAAGATGGCGGAATTAAACAGCTTTTGAAGGGCCCTAAGGACTGGTTTCCCACCCGCCCTCAGGAGTTCGGCTGTTATTCCGTCATCGCCTGGTGCCTTATTGTTTTTGAGTTGTTTGAGAGCCATCCTAATCTCGTACAGGCTGACGTCCGGTATATCTTCGGTATGGTGTCGAGTCAATTTAGCTCGTGGGTCGTTAGCTAACTTGGAGATGGGTCTTCGTGTGGATGTGTACAGCTGTCCGTAAACGCTCTCTATCTCACTCAAAAGCTCAGGTTTGGATGAAACGATCTGATTAATTACATAAAAATAATGAACTGTTAGGTGATACCTGTATGTATCGGTGTAAGCTATGTATCCATATGTAAAACCGATGTCTATCGATTACATACGCAATCTTAATTTTTTATGCATCCTTTATTTTGAACCAAAAACTGCAATACAATAAGTTAAAAAAAGAACATTATATGCTGTTAAAAATGTGATGTATTACATTAGTATCCATAACGTATTTTTTAAGTTATAGTTATAGCAGAATGAAGTCAACTACAAAAATCGACGTAACGATAAATTTGTTCAGGTATTTGCCTTGACTCAGTTTTGCAGCGAACTACAAATCGTCAGTTACTAACAACAAAAATAAGTCTGATTAAAATGAATGATAACTATATTAATGGGCATGAAATTCCTAACTTTAAATTACTAATTGAATTCGGGATTCCTAAGATAAAATAAAATAACGAGATAAATAAACTAGGTACAGGTTTCGGAATAAAATTAGGAGTAACCTAAAATTCGGGAGTAAATCATTTCTAAGACAGTTTTGTAGCAGCACTGAAGAAGTAATATTCTGCGTTTAGTATTTTTATGCTTATATTATTTGATTGACATCTAATTATTTACATTCTATTCTACTGAGGTACTAATATTGACTCAGTTATGCAACTAACTGTATTTATGTAATTATCTATCTTTATTAACAACAAGTTCTCACGAACCTCACTTTGGACGTATTATTGGTTCATTTTTAGTGTATGAGCATTTTAAGATCTATTATTGACATTATTGTGGTATAAAATAAAATCTACAGTAAGAAAAAGGTGTTTAAGTGAGAAAAGTGTTTAGAAAATAGTGTTTTGAGTTTGAAAGTGATATTTTACGCCTAGTTTCTAAGCTTGCTGGAACTTCGCACCGAACAAGTTTCAAACTCACAAACTTTATTTTAACGCCAAGCAAGCGGACATGTGTATAGTATAACTTTTATGACATCTATATCGACCTCCACTTTGCTCGGTACTATCGACAAAATTGAATCCTTACTTACAATACGAGCTTGTTATAGTAACATTGAAAGTCAAATTGTGCGATATCTGCTGTAATTTGACTTTCAATGTTACTATAACAAGCTCGTTTTGTGGGTCAGGATTACATTTTATCTGAAGATTTTACAGAAAATTTTACATTTTTTGCATATTTTTTTGTGGTGAATTTTATTTCGAGTTATTTAAATTTGCGTAGCTTTTCTTTGTTAAGGTTATGTACAACAAAGTGGACATGTGGACTATGCGTCAAGATGTAATTACACTTGTATCAGTTACCTTGGATAAGGCAAAGGCGTTTGACCGGGTCTGCAATCGGATTATGTCTAGTGCCATTATAAGAATCGTTGCAGGTTTTGCTCAAATTCATAGACAATTTTTCGTCTGACAGAATAAATGTGAGTGAGAAATATATTTGAAGAGAGTTTACAAACGCGAATGCCAATTTTCAATACAACACTAACGCAGGTTCACGCAAGGCTCCATTCTATGACCACACTTATTTTTGTTACCATGTTGATGTTTATACTAGGAATAAGCTTTCCTCGAAACTATTACTAAAAGTACCTATAATGTCTAGTTATCTTACATTTACAATAAACTTAACTAACTAACAACTAAAAGCCTAAATCTAAATAAGGACCCTAGTCTAGTTATCTATATAATCATAGATTTCAATCAAAAGTAGTGGAATTAAAACTTACTGTTCCTCTTATTGCAGTGTCGGCAGCAGAAAACAGTGGCGGAGACAGCTGTCATTGCAGCGATGACTCCAACGGACACCAGAACGATGATCAGCACTGTTGTTAGTTCCACTTTCACTGGGACTGGAGCTGTGGGGAAAGAATAAAGTAAATAATAAATAAATAAATAAATATCTTGGTACATCTTACACAAATCGACCTAGTCCTACGGTAAGCTCAATTAAGGCTTGTGATGTGGGTACCAGGCGACGATATATATAATAGATAGATACATATAGATACTTAAATACATATACAGCCATGACCAAGGAACAAATATTTGTGATAAATAAATACACAAATAATGCCCTCGCCGGGATTCGAACCCGGAACCTCCAGCTTCGTAGGCAGGGTTACTACCAACTAGACTACGGAGGCTGAGAAAGTTGGTTACTCTACTAAAGAGGAAAATATACAAGAAATAAAACTGTATAAATGGATTATAATGTATCCCGTATATTTTTTAACCGACTTCAAAAAGGAGGAGGTTTACAATTCGTCGAAATCTTTTTTTTTTTTATGTATGTTCCCCGATTACACGAAGACGCGTGGACCGATTTGAAAAATTCTTTTTTTGTTTGAAAGGGTATACCTTCTAGTTGGTCCTATTGTCACCGAATTCAGATCTGATGATGGGATCCTGGAGAAATCGAGGGAACTCTTCAAATGTTGTAGCCACACATGACATTTTTCATTTATTTTCGAAGACTAATCAAGTATTTGCGTCTAGTCATGAAAGTTTCAAGTTGGTGATCTGATGATGGAAGGTACAACTCCTTAGCAATTAGGAGTTGGGGGATAATTCTTTAAGTATAACATATTTCGTGTATTTTGGAAGCTATTTGAGTATTTGCCTTTAGGTGGTCATCCTTTCATGTTGGTGAGCTGATGATGAAAGGGTACAACTCCTTAGAGATTAGGAGTTGGGGGACAATTGTTTAAATATAACATATTTCATGTATTTTGGAAGCTATTCGAGTATTTGCGTTTAGATTGTCATCCTTTCATGTCGGTGAGCTGATGATGGAAGGTACAACTCCTTAGAGATTAGGAGTTGGGGGATAATTCTTTAAATATAACATAGTTCATGTATTTTGCAAGCCATTCGAGTATTTGCCTTTAGGTGGTCATAGTCTCATGTTGGTGAGCTGATGACGAAAGGTATAACTCCTTAACGATTAGGAGTTGGAGGATAATTTTTTGAATATAACAACTGTCATACATTTTCGAGATCTATTCAAGTTGTTTAGTAGTTATGACATGTTGGTTAGCGGTTAGTGATTCGTTAAATAATATAGGCATGCTAAGGCTATTACCTATAATCTTTGAAGTTATTCATACCTGCTGATGATACAATGTATATCTTCTTGATAATGGGATAATTCTTTGAATATTTAAGTTATCCCGTTCAGGTTTTCTGGCCTATTACAGTGCAGTACATTCTAATTATAAGTATTTAGAGCATACTAAATAACGATTTTACACTACTAAAAAGCAAAAAATAAAATATTTTAAAATAAAAATAAAACCGCCTTCAAAAATTCGCCCGAACTAAAAAGTAAAAAATAATTTTAGTTCCTACTTCTTAGGATTTCCTACCCAAACCTTTAAACCTTTTACCCTATTCATTGAAATAAAATATTATGGCTAGGTATCCTACAGATTTCTTAGAAGTCGGTGCCAAGCCAAATATGTTCACTTTGGGAGTACATGACTGTATTTGATATAGCTTTGTAACTTACTGTCACTCTGGTTATGCTTTCATCAAAATGACCGAGGTACTTAGATCATTATGTTGATAAAAACATAATCGAAGTGACAGTATGGTACAAAGCTCTATCTAATATATAGGTACACGTATTTGGCTTGGCACCGACTTCTAAGAAATCTGTAGGATACCTAGCCATAATATTTTATTTCAATGAATAGGGTAAAAGGTTTAAAGGTTTGGGTAGGAAATCCTAAGAAGTAGGAACTAAAATTATTTTTTACTTTTTAGTTCGGGCGAATTTTTGAAGGCGGTTTTATTTTTATTTTAAAATATTTTATTATATCCTGACATTTCAAACAAATACGAAAATATCGTCAGCAGACAATCAAAACAGACTATAAAAACTGTCACTTTTGAAGTGAATACTTTTGTACTGAATTAGAGCTGAGATACGAGCTTTATTTCAAGTAGGTAATTGTTACTTACAACCTACGATATACTCTTCAAAATTGGCATGAACATATAGATTAACTCTTTTATTCATAAATGTTTATAATCTCCATTTTAGTTAAAATGTGTTTTGTCTGTTTCTAACAGATACTACTGTTAAATAAAGACAAAACAAATTTTAAATGTAAATAGAAGATGATGGATGATTTTGGTTAAGGGGCAGGGTATACCTAATCATATTGTAGGTACGGAAAATAGTCAAATGGAACTAAAGCGTTTCTGCTTTCTTTTCATTCAAAAGTGGCAGTTTTCGTATATTTTTAAAGTGCATTCCTTTCATAATTATCATTTAATAAGATATTAAATGATCCATTTTTATCAAAATCTTAGAGAACATAATTCGTTGGCATTTTTTTTTTGCCCGTGTGGTGACGGCAGTAAGAATACATTTGTCACCACCCCAACTCTTCCCATGGGTATCGTAAGAGTTGACTAAGGGATTTGTAGTGTCATTGACCATTTATTTACTCAAGATTGATGATGGGCAGCAGCATCATCATAGTAGAGTGGACATACTACTGCGATCGCCGACCCGTTTGCCCAGCGTGGCGATTATGGGCATTCACCTCCTGCGTCCAAACGCTTAGGTAATAGGAGAGGCCTTTGTCCAGCAGTGGACTGTTTATAAGCTGATGTAATGATATTTGATTTTTTTTGCCGTCACATTTTTTTTTTAATCAGAAATACTAAGTTTTAAAGCAACTCTCTATGAGGTCGATAAGTCAATAGAAATACTGCTTCATTTCAAATTCAGACAACTCTAAATACAGTTCAATGAAGGTAATGAAAATTCATTTATTCCTGTATTATGAAGGTACTGCCCAAGGGGCTTTGTTTTATGTAACTGAAGCGTGCTAATAAACGGTATGGGAATTTTTTAAATATCAACTTGATTTGATACTGATATGAGATCGGAAAAATGTGCGTCATTGTTCGCAATAATATGGACATGACGCCAACGTTGATAATTCAACTAATAATTTCTTGAAATTTGATTTCAAAGTTTTAAGGCGACTATTTACAAAGGTTTTCAAAGTTACCGGTTTCAAACAGGTAAATGGGTCAAAATTCTTTTCGTCGTCTTAATTTGTGTCCCTATAAAACGTGACGGAGTGGTAATTTTTGTATGAGATGATGTTTTGTTTTCAATTTCCGATGCATGGATTAAAATCTAGCGTGAAAAAGAAATACAAGTACACTGGATTTTTTTTAATACTGAGTCGAGATAGCAACCAAAAGCGTGACAAAGTGGTATGAAACAAGACAACGAAAATAATTTTGACCCAAATTTCTAAAAATGATTAAATTATTAATTATTCAATCAACTTTGAAGTAATCTCCATATTATTGCGAACAATGACGCACATTTCGACACCAGCAATTAAAACTACGCTAACTTGAAAATAACAACTTTACGCCAGGACAAATTTAAGGAAAATTTGCGATAATTTTTGAACTGCTGAACATATATTTATGATTTTTTGACAACGTTTTATTATTTATACACTTAAATGAAATTTGTAATAAGTTTTCAGATAATTTTATTAATTTTTAATTTAGTTCTATTTAGCGTAGTTATGAAAACTCTGGAAGACTCATAGTCAATCAGTATAACGCCAGTTCCAACTTAGCGTACTGTAATAGTGTCATCTTATTAAATATGTCGATTAAAATATGTTAAATATATGTCATAACATAGGAAAAAACAAATAATCTAATCAGGATAACATAATTTTATTACTGTAAATGAAATAGCATTGAAATTTTGCGCATTTTTATTGACTTCTACAAGTTAGCGTCGTATAACAAGGAAACATCTTTACACTTGTCCTATTTTAAAACGCATCTAAGTTACACTTAGCTTTGTTTAAACGAATTATTGGTAGGCAGTTAGCGTTTTATTTGAGTCAAATATTATAAAATATGAGAAATAGTACATCACTGACCAGGCACGGAACAGGTATTTTTGCAGCCTGAATATTACGTTGAAACGGACGACCTTGGGAGTCCGTTTGATATAATATAAAGCTTGCAAAATGCCATTCTAGCAGTTTTGAGTATAGTGTTCTCAAAATGACACAAAAAAACACAATACGCATTAAATTTTCACATAAAATAATTTAATGATTCAAATTGCCGCATTTTTTTTTGAAAAATACTTTTGCATTTTTCTTCCAAGTTATTTCCAGAAATGATCTTTAAAGTACCATTAATTGCTATTTGTCAGTCTATTTTCAATTTAGTCAAAATTTTTCTTTATAATCTATCATCCTAGTATTTAGTAGCTCATTTTCGTAACATTTTTGAATTATTTCTCTGTTAACGAATGTACGACACATTTTTTTACATAAACTCTAGGTTACGGTTTCCGCGAGTACCCGCCTAAGTAAGTAACAGTTAGCGGCTTATAGATTGTGTAATATTCAAAATTATTTTTACTTGGCGTTTTACGAGTTTCAAAAATATCTTTATTTTTAAGAATTTTGCAATAAAAATTGGTGAACACTTAGGTCATCGTAAAATAATAATATTGGATTAAAAACAAAAAAATGATAAAAATCAAGTTAGCGTAGTATTAATTGCTGGTGTCGATTTGTCCGATCTCTGGATATGACTGACATTCTTGCTCGTAGAACACATGCCATCAGGGTGCAGGCTAACGCACGTACATATTGGCTAGAAAGAGAGGCAAACAGCGAAATTGAAAAATTGTAACTTTATAAAACGCGACCCAGTATTCGTAAACATGTGGATCGATTGCAAAAAAAGATGACAGTACCTAGGTGGTACAAAACTGAGAAAGGAGGTATGCTGCTAACGTAAAACACGATTAAATATGTAAATAGATATTTAGGTAGATTATTATATCAAGATGAGATTATAATACTTAGAATGCGGCAAGGTTGGGCATTAATGGGAATATTGGTTTACGTTTCCAGAATCCATCAAGGAGTACGGAAATTCGGTTAACAACCATTCGTTTGTCGACGGAAATTTAATTAATCCTTGTTTTGGTATCTACAGATAGGCCTGTTTTGAATATACAGGCACTTTAACAATAAAACGGTATTGGTAAATCGTGTATATTTCTGCCTGCCTGCAACCACGGAAGTAACGTCGCCCGTAACGTCAGGATAATAAATTAATATTATCCATATAAAACGTAAGTTTACGCGATTAAGACCCGTTTGGAGTAATAATATAAGTATTGGTAAATTTTAATTGGGTTCGTGGTCTGTGGTCGTCATCCGCAGACCACGAACCCTGTAAAGTGTTCAAAACGTCGGAATGAAGTTAAAGTTAATTAATATACGCGAGTTTATCCGTTTTCATAGTTTTATTTCATGTGTAATCCTCGCGGTAACCGAAGAAAATATTAATTAATTACATTTTTGCATGGATTTGTAACTAAGGAAAGCGTGTTTATCAAATAGAAAAAAATAACGTATATCTGGAATACTTAGATACCAGCTGCTCTTTATAAAAAGTACAGAAAATCAATTGATATGCGAAGAAATGTGAAAGACTTTTTTATTCTAACAAAGCTAACGTGATTATATTCATATACGCTAATTAATGTTACCGGATATCTTGAACGAATGGCCTAACGATGTAAATTAAAGTAAAAATTAAAATGTGCACAAATGTAAAGTCATTATTAAAAATAAGTTGTTACCGAGTAGTTCACTAAGAACTCGGGTAAATTAAATGAAATAGGTATAAAAATAATTAAAATAAATTATGCTGGAATGTAAGCAAGCGTCAATGGCGACAGATAAGTCGTACGCGATTTTCGCTCGCTATTTTAAAAACATGTTTTTATTTGTTTTTAATTTGACATTTTGTGGAATGCACCAGCAGAAGACTGAAATAGGATGATGTGAGTTTGTACCAACCTGTATGCCTCTGAGGAAACTTGAGCAAATTGGATGTCAACGTCAAAGGTTCGCTGGCCCCTTTCCTATTGTAAGCCCTGACTGCGACTGACAGCGAACTGCTGGCTGACAACCCTGACACTTGCAGTTCAGGTTCATCGCTACTGATGTTGGCGAGGAGGAGCCCTGTACCCATCTCGAACACCTGGAGAAAGAAGAGGTTAAAATATCCTAATGGCGTGGCTACGACATTGGTCTAAGGCGACCGGCGGTGATCGAATCCATATGTTGGATTGGATCATATCTCGCACGTATGGTTTTCCGCTATGCCGGTTGTCTTAGACCAACGTAGGTAGTGGCCAGGCTTTAAAGGTGGCGAAAAAAATCTTCAACATGTGTAATGCCTACGAAGAAATAAAACATGGAAGCCGCACGCCATACTAAATTGCCTCTCAAAAACGGTCCTAAATTTTAGTTGACAAGTGTCACCCCCTGTTCAATGCATCACGGCAATGAATTTGAATGTCAACCTATAAAAACTTAAACCGCCATTTAAAAATAGTTGTCATTGGTCCATCAAACTTTTGATTGGCGATAAACATTTGTCAAAGATGTTGCGTCCAAAATATGCGCCGTGTCACGAAAAGCGCTATGTCCTGCCCATCTTGGCACAATTGAACAATTGGTTTTGGGAGCATTTTTGAGCTGGCGTTAGACGTCCATGTTATATTATGGTCGCAGTGTAATGCTAAAAGGATTTTTGGTCACGTTTGGTTTAACCTTTGGTCACCTTTGGGCCAGGCCCCTATTGCATCATGGTGGTGGTGTGACAAAGCGTAAAAATAAATATCACTGTTCCTGACGTCACAGGCCTCCGTAGGTGAAATAGGGGCCAGAAATTCTTTTGTAATTAAATTACTATGAGTTTACTAGTATTCTGTTGTAAACAAATCTACCCGCAGTTGAGAAAAACCAATTATTTTTTACATTAAGCTATATAGTATTTTAGTATTTAGTACATAAAAATACATTCAAAGCTCTAAGTAAAAAGTGAGATGTAATAAAAATAATAATGTGCTAAAAGGCATTGAATGCTTTAGTCCCAATATGAATCAGTTTTTACTTGTTTTGTATACTACCAACGACTACCTACGAGTAACGTAAGTACTGCGCAAGTCTTAAGAGTATTTAAGTACGATGCGACATTCAAGGAACACATGTATTAAAAAAAAATAAAAACCTAAAAAACATGTTTTTTTTCGTGTTACCCTTTCATTAATTGATACCCATAAATATCATGGGGGTGGATTTCAAACAGCTAGTCCACCATCTTAGAAAGGCCGCCATATTGGATTCGTAATAACGTTTCTTAGCTATTCATGTATTGTCATCAGAACTCAGAGCGTGTGCAAGCTTTCATCCTATTTGAAGACCAGGGAGGGTCAAATTAAGATTCCAAGATTTTCTTACACCTACATAGTTACAATTAAAAGCGTGTCAATAAACTTACTTGTAAGAGAAAGGACTGACGAATCCCACCATCATGACCCGGAGTGCAGTTTAGTGTCAAAGAGTCGTATGTCACGTTGGTGATTTCGCACGCCTTCACCGCTGATGGTTTATCTGTGGGTATTCAATTTAAATAAGCATTTGTAATAACTACTTGAAACAATAGCTGGCAGTTTTGTCTAACTGGTTATAAACATCGGCTTTCGGGGAAGGAATACTGCTGCATGCCTAACCAAGGTACCCGTAATTCACTTCAGCAATCGTATACGATAAACGATAAGTCACGTGACCATAATAATGTATGGAAACGGTCACGTGACTTTTCGTACAAATCAGTCATTCTCGTACATTTATGACTCTCGCTTATCGTAGCATCGTGCCTTTGTTCCAATGCCCGGTACTACTTTTTATGGCTTACTTTTAAGCATTACATTGTTCGTTTTCTATAATAATCATAAAAAAAATTATAAGAAATCACATAAATTTACATAAAAAAGGAGGGATAGGAATAACTTCTGGTGCAAATATTGATCATGATTGCTTAAAAATTAACTCGAAGTGATTCTATAAGGAGACAAGTTCGCTTATACCCTTTCTTCCTTCTATAATTTGAATTGACTAGATTATGTTCTTTCCGTGGACCCTTCAAATATTGTTCATAATTGCTTAAAAATTAACTCGAAGAGATTCTATAAGGAGATAAGTTCGCTTATACCCACACATTAATTGTATGTATGCCCATGGCATCTACACAAAATTGTATTCTAGTGCTACAAAGAAATAACAGAATATTTTAATGAAAGGAAATATTTATTGATTTAATTTAAATTATTTAACCCCTAAAATGAAAATAAACGGTTAAACTCACGTGTATTTAGTCACTACGCGCGACATGTTTCGGTGAGCCTATTAGGCCTCCATTGTTAAGCAAAACCCGCCACTACACTATGGTACGAATTAAGTACACGTGAATTTGACCGTTTAATTATACCTACATACATACATCGTCAGCCTGTTAGTCCACAGCTGGACGTTGACGTCTCCTTTTAACTATGCGTATAGACGCATTTGATTAGGAGGTAAATGCCTATAATCGCCACGCTGGGCAAGCGGATTGGCAATCGCAGTAATGTGTCCACTATGATGACGCTGTTGCCCATCATCAATCTTTTATCAAGAATGGTCAGTGACACTTCAATCCCTTAGTCGACTCTTACCACCCGCAGGAGGAGTTTAATCATAAATTTTAGAAATATTTACTGCTTCAGCTTTCCGTCTCATTTATCTTAAAACGTTAAATAAATACCTGTCTTCGACATAACTTCGAAACGTTTTCGACAATACACAAATAATTAACGAAATTGCCCAAACGGAAAGTGATGGAAAGTCATTGAATATGGATTCAATTTATCACTTCCCAATTCACCCGGATAATTTCAACGGCGAATTCCCTCCCTCTGTTCTTTGAAAACTGAAAACTTCGTATTGTACCTGCCTAATCTTTACGTATCAAATTATTAATACAGTGCTATTGAATTCAATATAATAAGCAAAGTCGGAAAACAAAGGACTATCGTGATTCGATTAGATACTGCGATAAGTGAAAAAGATTGAGTCCTAACAAATGTTGGGGAATCAATAAATTATACTCATATCACAAAACAGACAAATTCCTCCTGTTGGGTGTTTACACTTACCGAGTTAACACTGTGATAGTTGGTGACCCAAAATCGTGATTGATTTCCTACTACTTCGCAGTTTTCTATTTAGAAGCATAATGAGTCCACGTATTATGATGATGCTGCCACCAAAATCGATGTTCACTGAGACTTCAATACCTTAGACTCTTACGACTCCTCTTTCCGTGAAGACTTGGGGCGGTGACGAATGTATTCTTACTGCTGTAGGTAACCAGGCGGTATATGCAAGAAAACTTAAGTTTTGGAGGGACACTCGGCCAGAATCGAGCGGGCTGTCGAACAAGTGTATAAGTGTAAGAAGACTTACCAGCAGGTAAAATATGAAAGAGACATGGCTTCGTCTGTCGACCGACACTGTTAGTGCCGGAACATTGCACCCATCCGTAGTCTGATGATGTGTTCACCATGTACAAGTATGTACCTGAAATAAAGACTGCGATCAGGGAAAATAACTAATAAACCTTATACTTATTTTGCCATTGTATATCTTTAGTTTATTATATTTTTATTTATGATGTATCTCTTGGGTGCTCTGAAATTCATCGCCATGACCAAAGACCTATTTTCATACCTATTTGATGTAACTCATGTCAAATTAGTAGACGATAGCTCAGTATTCGTTTCAGCTATGTCATGTCAAGCCGTATGGAGATTTTCAGTGGACATTTAAATACGTGTCCCTGGTTATAAATATACAGTACGAAGACAAAGTATCTAAAGTTTTGGACGGAAACAGATGTTTTTTGCCAAAAGTGGCCGATAAGTGAGTTATCACATGGGAAGGGTGCCAACTTTTAGACATAACTAAAACTTTTCTGTGTTTTCGATAGTTTGCGCTTGGTGTAAGGGCATACTGCGAGTGTAGCTTACGACTCGCTTTCTTGTAATATAAGCTTTTGAAAATGCTGCGAAAGCGATATCGGTTCTGGTAATACTTGACTTGGTGAAATTGGCAGTTTTATTCTTAGCTTTAAGGATTTGATTGAAGAAGTTGTAATGCCATATTATAAGATTTATAGGAATAGAAATGTAAAAAAATCGTAATCAACTAATCATATCTGGTTTGACTGCTTGAAGATATAATTTTGTATAAATGTAAGTTTTATGCATTAAGAAAGAAAGAAGAAGAAAGAAAAACGTTTATTCGAGACAAGAACACAGTACAAACAAAACAAAACAGTAAACATGAAATTTTGTCTCGAAATGGCCAAAACTCAGCATTTTGCCAGCAGAGCCAGCGCTGGTCCTCCGTTTTGGCCTTTAACTGGGTATTTATATACAAATACGATATCACATTAGGTAAGCGCCATCGATGAATGACCTTTTGATAGAAAACGTCACAGAGACTAAACATAACATAAGTACTAAACATGAATTCTGTTCATCAATATTACAATTAATTTTACAATAAGGTTTCAATAACGAACGTCATGACAAAACGAATTCTAAGAACGAACATATTAAATTTTTGGTATCTGAAGGTGCGGCTAAACTAAAAGAGCATTCGCTGTTCTAACCTCCCACTCTACGAAATTCGATCGTTACACAAAACGTGATTGGTTGATTTCTTAGAAAGGGCGCTAGAACAGCGAATGCTCTTTTGGTTTAAACCCACCTTTAGAATGTTTTTGTCACTTACCAGTCTGTGCGGCATTTAAGGTAGAAGCGGCTGTCAGCTCATGTTTGCTATGTGCAGAACTGTTGAACCACCAGTGGTACGCCATGGATTCCTGTAAAAGAAAATCTTTTTACAGTATGTATTGTTGTAATGAGCAACATTTCCGGAAGACCAAACATGCCCTCTTACAACCATAAGTTCGTCGTTCATAACCGGGTGAATATTCAGCGTTTTTACGGAGTCTTTATTTCGTGTCTCGGTAAGTATTTTTACAACAGATGACCTCAAGAGTATTTCAGCACCAATACCAAGAATAGCGTAATCAATGTTGTTGCTATTCGGCCTTCCGTTTTGGTCAGGTTCGCGGAACAATAACGAATAGGAACGGTTAAAATGCTCCACGGAGAACCTCCCAATCAGACCATCCAAACCGCCCCGATTGATTCCCGACGCAAAAGTGCCCAGTTACAGGGAAGTCAAAAAATTTAAGCAAAATTTGACTACAGATAAATGAACATCTAGGCACAGGTGAAACAATATAAAAGGTTCTAATGAAAAAGGAACAACGCTCCAAACTTTTAAGTCTTCCATATAAACCGCAAAAGCAATTTGCGCAAACAAAAACACTGAAATACGTAAGAAATAAACTTTTCGCGAATTTGGAGCATCTAAATAAATATTGATTGATGGAAATTACGAACCTTACAAAGCCGATGGAAACAATTAAATTCTATAATCAAGTTGGGAGGCTTCTCAGAAAATAATTGAGAAATGCAATTATACCTGCGATGTAATGATAATATTGTTAGGTGAGTTACTTCAGCAAGGTTGGTATAGGTACGATTAGCAAAAGCGGCTAATCGAATAAAGCACCAATTCCAAATTAAGATGTCATAATTATAACAAAATTAAAATTTAAAAGAACCAACTTCAACCAATTTCTCCAAGGTCCCATCATCATGGTTTGATTTGAAGTCGGTTAAAAAAAGAATTATCGAAATAGGTTTACCCTGGTTCAGTTGGCGTGATATTGAGTTATTCGTTCATATGTCGTGCACATGCTTAATGCAAATTTATGACTTATGTAAGTATATGGTTTTCTCATGAATGCCATTGTCTGAACTGGACCAAATTATAATGGGACCAATTGGTGAGCATCAGATTCAAATAAAAAAAAGAATTTTTAAAATCGGTTTACCCAGTCGGTAGTTCTGAGGGTACATTAAAAAAACATACAATCGAATTGAGACCCTACTTCTTTGGTTTAAGTTATATATATATAAAAAGATCAGGCTCATTAATGTTGGTGAACTTGATACGTCTTTAATAACCAGAGATCAGACAAACGGGTTCGCAATAGTATAGATAAGACAAAGTTGATTAAAATGATTAAATTTACAATCTTTCGTTCAACCAATCGTTTTTTTTTAATTTACCTGCATATTTTATACCAGTACCTAATAAAAACTTAAAACACCGTGTAAAGAGATTCTATTTTCCATTGATTAAAAAAAAAGTCTGATACCTAGTAGTTGTTTAACTAGTTAAAAATACAAATAGAAGCCTACTTGAATAAAATAATTTCTCTAGAGCAAAACTGTGACACGATTGGATTGATCGTCAATTTCAAGGTCCGTGGCAAAATTAATACAGTTCTATAGTAAGCGTTCACTGTAGGTATCTTGAACAAAAACTTCAGGAATACCTTATGATTTATCTTTTTGTCTATTGTAAGTACCTTAGGGTTGGCATCCAGGTCGCACTCGATTTCGATCAATTCTCCTCTTGCTGCCCTGAGGACCGCTGGCTGGGTCGACTTGCACGTTGGGGTATCTGCAAAAACAAGTAAGTAGATAATACACACGGTGCCTCGCGAGGAAACCACATAATTTTAACTATGCATTCCAGACATCAAAATAAACAAAAAATATTGTGAGACCAAATGTCAAATTCCACAAAAAAAAAAATTTTTTTTTCGATTTTTTTTAGACTTTTTGAATACTTTTTAACATTTCCAACACTTTTTATCATGACAACAATTTGTCAAAACTAATTTTTTAAATATTTTTTTTAGGGACAGGTTTTTTCGTCAAGTCTATTCTTATTTTTTGATTGTCAGGCAAAAGGTGTGGTAATATTAGAACACATTGTGGCAGCATTGTAATCAAAAATAAGTTTTATGACGAGTTACGTCGAAAAACTTTTTCCGAAAAAAGGTTAATTATCTTTGGAACCAAGCCGAATCCAGGAAATTTTATATAACATTAAATACTCTAAATATGCTCTGGAATTCAGCATTTAAATTATGTGGGTTCCTCGCGAGGTACCGTGTATGTAGACGTTTGTCGGCTATTGTCTTATCGCGTATGCTCTGATACTTTGGACACTCTAACGACTCTATAGAGCAACTGGGTAGAGTGGTGGGAACCAAAGACTCCGAGTCGGGCCACCTTACCCACTCACTTGCTTCATGTAGCTTTTGTTACATGTCACCACTCTTATTTTACATAGACATAGTCTATCGCAAAAATCAAAGCAAGTGAGTGGTTACCTGTATGCGTAGCACATGATTGGCGCGACAGTATCTCGCCGCGAGATAGTCTATCCGTCCCTCTTTTGTTAATAGCTAGTGAAGGACGGGAGACCCATCTCGCGGCGACATATTGTCGCACCAATCATATGCTCAGCTTGCTGGGAGGCTAACACGATCTACCAATGCGATACAGTTTAGAACATAAACTAAATCGCGATGTGTAGTTCCATAGAATAACTGTCAAAAACTGACAAGCCGAACCAAAGCGAAATCGCATTTAAAACTTCATGGTAGTCCCCTGGGTGCTTAGACAAGTTGCCAATCGCTAACGCTTAATCGTCAATCGTAAACGAAAGGCAGCTAGCTGTCTTTGTCGCACTAATATGAAAGAGTGACAGAGAGGGCAAACTACGATTTAAGCGCTAGAGATTGGCAACTTGGACTTTTATACGCCAGACAGCCTGTCAGGGAGTCTTAAGGTGAAGTCAAGTCTGTCTATAGAGAAGTTAGGCGTGATTGAGAGAGAATAAAAATAAAGTACCTTTTGAAGTAGGTACTGTAAATTCGAGAGTAAGTTTCAAAAATGTTTGTTGCACTGTTGATCGCTCATACAGAATTTAAGTTCGTCGCAGTTTTTCCCTGTCAAAATTTGCTTCACAAAATTTAACTTCGTAACACAAAAATATGACGTTAAATATTGCTTTCATTTAAGGCCTTTAACTATGTATTTTTGTAATCGACTCAGAACTCGAATAGTAGGTATAAGTACTTACATTTGACATCCAGCATAAGTTTTTCACTAGAACCTTCTCCCAGAGCATTCCTGGCCGCACATACATAAGCCCCAGCGGCTTTTCTGGATACCTTCTGGAGAACCAAACTCTGATTGGCTACCAGCACCCCAGGTCCTGGCTTGACTATCACGTCCTGAGGAAATAAGGTCTTGTAAGTCCGACAAGGCGTAATGATTTTTCTGTATTGGTGCCACGAAAGATCACTTTCTCGGGAACGTGACGGCTATGATAGCTACCTTAGAAATATTATGGAAAGTGCGAGAATTCTCTTTAAATACAAATTAAGATACACCAAAAATTGTATTCGTCACTTTCTTAGATGTACGCGAAGAACAGCGTCACGTACCCGACACGCACGTGGAATGCACCTTTAGAAATAGCTCTATTTAAAAGCACTCTGAAAAGAAGAAATGTTCGTTGTCCCTCTATCTTAGTGAATTAAATATTTTGAATTGTATCTTGTATCGTATTTGGAGCGTCAAAATAGAGCCTTTTTTAACCCATATAATTTTTCAAGAATTTCTCGGGAAGGACAATAGGGATGATGACTGTAGATAAAATAAATCAGTCAACATTATGCACGACATAATATGTACACGAAAAAATTATTACTGAGATGTAGATTGCTGTAATTTTTGTACAAAACTTCTATTTAATAAATTGAAAAGAACTTAAAAGAGTAAGTCATTTGGCAGTACTCAAACGTGACGTCACTTTTGAGTATTTCATATAAAATTCCATAGTGATGATCGTTTTGACAGTTCGAAAAAAGATGCTGATTTGACTTGCCAGTCATCATGCCTATTTGAAACTACTATTTTCATTACCAAACCCCGGATGACGGGAGCAAAAATGCGTTTGTCACTAGTGCTTAAATAAATATCGACTATTCTATCGACATCCATACCAACATTTCATGGATTAGAAATGTATTGATGAACAGTAGTTTATGCAACCGTACGTAATCAGAGGCATTGCGATCTAAAATTGATAAACAATAATATGTCAATAATACCTAGTACCATAGGACAGTTACAAAACCGAAATTAAAGCCTAAAAAGCAGCTTGAATGTCGTTCAGAATTTCAAAGTGCACTTGTTATGATTACTTTTACATCCTCAAGGCGAAATTATTCACAAAAAATATCATAATGTGTTGACTAAAAAAATTGGTGAATTCATCCATATTTTAAAGACAAACGGGTCTTAATCGCGTAAACTTACGTTTAATTATATCCTGACGTTTCGGGCATGACGTTACACTCGTGGTCGCAGGCAGACTCAGTCTGCCGCTGCAGTCAGTCTCAGTCTGCGCAGGCAGACTCAGTCTGCCTGCGACCACGGGTGTAACGTCATGCCCGAAACGTCAGGATATAATTAAACGTAAGTTTACGCGATTAAGACCCGTTTGTCTTTAAAATATGAGTGATAATCGTGAAAGTTTAAATCAATATATTGGTGAATTCATATTAAAAATCTTATACATTTTTTGATATCTGGAAAAGAATTAGAACTACTTGGGAAACATAATTAGCATAATCTATAAATTTCCAATTAAAAAATCGTTCATAATGGATGTCGATAGAATAGTCGATATTTAACTAAGCACTAGTGACAAACGCATTTTTGCTCCCGTCATCCGGGGTTTGTTCATTACTTACTAAAAGTACTTTGGATAAGCAATAACTTTGAGCAATCTAAATATCAAAGTGGCTGAATATAAAGGCTCTGGATGGAGCTTGGTAATAAGCTTTCCACTTAAGGATATACCATCGTGTCATCGTCATCCATATTTACTCGTAATACAACCTAAAATGGATGTCCAACTTACATTGTGTGTGAAATGGACGTGCGTATGCCACGGATTAGCTCGAACCCTGCAGTCGATGTATACATCAGAACCTTCCACGACTTTGCTGGCGTCCAGGTTTGCTCCCAACTCCAGTTTGACCAAAGGCAGATCTGGAAAGAAAGCTATGTTTCAATGTGAACCAATATATAACTAGCCACATAACAAAGTATTATTTACTAGTTTGTTTTGCGGTTAGGTATTCAGTACTTCGCCGTCGATAAACAAAGAGGTCTAATAATGAAATCAATAAAATTCAGAGGCAAAATGCCACTGGCCACAAAAAACGGGTAGGAAGAAAATCAAAATCACAAAAATTTTTTTTTCGTAATCCAGTTCTCGGTTATATTCAAAATACTAAACAAATTAAGAGTCCACGGAAAGAACATGACTAGTCAATTCAAATTACAGAACGAAAAACCACCTTACTTTTAACAGAATAAGGTGTGCCCTGATTTTTTTAGGCACTGAAGATGTTTTTTCCGTGGAACCTTAAAATACACACGTAAAAAACTATTACTAGCAGATACTCTTCACTTACTACTAAGTAAGCCAGATTTGGTTAGTACCATGCAGACTGAGAGTGCCCTATCAAGTACCATTGTCATACCTCCTGCTTGCTGAAACACTTCTAAAACGACTTAACTACATCAAAATCCTCACTAGGTACATACACCCTTATTACAATTTTAGCACCGATCTAATTCTATAACGGCTTAAGTTGTATGAATCCAAGCAGATATATGCTCTTTTAGTTGCATGAGCGATTCGAGGTTCAAATGCCAATATACCTTGAGCTTTAAGTACGAGTACGTATCAACAATTCGATAACAGAGACCAAGAATGTACTGGCTATTACTGATTAGTATGACTGATCACATACGTCATTTCGACATACATGTGACATAAAGCCGAGGCGAGTGGTCGGTAATCATCAAAGGGCGTAATATCGTTGACAATGGGACCAATTCGGAGTAATATGGGGCCGTTTCAGGTATTCTGTGATGATTCGGGAATCAATATCGTGTGATCTGAACGCATTGAAATGGCTCTTTACTGCTTTCATTGATAGCTAATGTAGGACTTGGGGTTTCAAAATGCTCTAAACACTTGGAAATTCATTTTACAGATGTAGTGAGAAATGACTTGCCTTCGGAAACGTTCGTCAACGTCATGCTGTTTCAGTCTATCTCACTGAGACTGACAGTAATAGCTGTCATGCTACTTCAGTCAGACTCGGTGACACTGCCTGAAACAGCATGTGTTTACGAACGTTTCCGAAGGCAAGTAATTTCTCACTACACCTGTACACAGTTGATGCATAAGCTGCATAACGGATATTTTAACAATATACAAGGTGCCCACGAGGAAAAATTCTAAGAGCATATTCCTGAGACTAAAAAAAGCGAAAAAATGTTAAATGAGTTTTGATTAAATCTGCAAAAAAAATTTTAAATTGTTTTGATGTTTTGAATGTCTTGATACACAAAAAAACGATTTTATTAAATCAAACTATCGCAAAAATGCCCTTTAAAGTTTATTTTACATTTGCTAGGTAATTAAAGATATATTATTTTTGTTCATTTGATGTCTGTCAATTAAGTGTGACAAGACTAAGACAACATGGTGACAAAATCTTTTCAGCGGTAACGGTCTAAAACGGTTTTAAGAAAAAATCAAATTTTCTCTTAAAATAGACTGAATCCCGAAAACTTCATATGACATTTTTAACTTCAAAGGTCAGAAATCTGCTTTTGAGTTTTTTCCCTTTCCTCATGGGCACATTGTAAAGAGATTTATTTCACCACATAAACTTTTTGCTAATAAAATGTTATATTTTGTATAAATACAATCAATAACCGGACAAAGATACCTAATGCAAATTCAATTTTTCAGTAGATTCGTGTTCTATTCGCAAGCTAAAAGAAAAATTTTGTTTCCGTGCGTACATTTTTACTTGTTACTAAAATCGACAACATGAACAAAACACGAAAAATATCTATCAAAATCTCCCCACTGACTCATTTGGATTGACTAACCCACATATGTCATATATGTATACCATAGATCAAGCAAACGTATCTACTTAGCGTGTCAAATGAACTCAGTGAAATCCACTGAGTTGTCCGTCTTTAATCGCAGCTTGCAGCTTTCGGGCGTCAAATTTTGTAAGTTGAAGTGAACAAAAACATTAATAATGCCACCTTAAGTAATATTAATTGCAACAACACAAAAAAATATGAATACTCAAGGGCCTGAGACATATTTAAAATCATAGGCAAGTAACAACTTCAGAACAAAATCTGACACGCTCGGCCGCCATACAAATGAATGAACTTGTTTCTTCTATCCAAATCTAATTCTGTTGACTACCCTGTATGCTGGTACGGAACCCTTCATGCGCGAGTCTAACTTGAGCCTTACCGATTTTCACCTATCATTAGACTAGACTAATATTGGGAACCTGACTTCCAATTACTGTGCGTAATTATATCTCATTAATTTGCTTCAAATGACTAGCTCCAATTGAATGTGCTTTGATAGCCTCATTTATCGTAACATTTGTGGAAGTGGCAGGTATTATATTATATCCAGACGTGATTGTATTGTCTGTCTAGCTAATTTAGGTTTGGAATGTTGTAATTCGAGTAGAAGTACATTGTATGTAGAATCATCAGAGGAATCTTATAAGTTTGCAGTGCCTTTAAGGTAGAGTTAAGTACGAGTGGATTCTTTCGTATCAAAGTGTGCACTTTCTAGCGTCCCCACAGAGACCCACACATACATAATCAGCTATTGGAGCGGATTTTTATTTCGTTGTCGTTTTTTAAAATTTTCCAAATTTGGACTTTTACATTTTTTCTACTCAGTATCTCGCGCTTTTTCGATCCCGATAGAAATAAAAAAGTGTCCCAAAACAAAAAATTTCATTGATTTAGTATTTTTCATACACTTTCTTTAACCGTAACTCAGTGAAAGACAAAAAAATGTATGGAATTTTCGGAACACTTTTTTCTGCTAATGGGGATCGAAAGAGCTCGCGATTCTGCGTAGAAAAAAAAATAAAAAAATCACATTTGGAAAATTTGAAAAAGCTACAATAAAATAAAAATCCGCCCATTGCCTAAAGGCCCGGCCACGACATTGGTCTAAGGCGACTGGCTTAGCAGAAAACCATACGTGCGAGAGGGAGTTCCCAAATCGGCATCTCGTTCCAACTTATGGATTCGGTCGCCGCTGGTCGCCTTAGACCAATGTCGTGGCCGGGCCTTAAGCATTGTTAGAAGGTAAATGTCCATAATGGACACGCTGGGCAAGCGGGTTGGTAATCGCAGTAGTGTGTCCACTCTACTATGATGATGCTGCTGCCCATCATCAATCTTCAATAATTAAACTGTCAGTGACACTTCAACTCCCTTAGTCGACTCTTAAGACACGGAGAGAGTTGGGCTAATGACAAATGACACTAAGTAAATCTGGCACTGGAGCGCCCTTTAAAACACGGCTATATACAGGATTTCGGGCCATGAGTAGGATTGAACAGCGTGCTAGGGACGGTCACGTTGAGCACCTTTCACTACGGAGACAAGAATGAAATCGCGAAGAAAAGCTCGTAATTATGGATTAATTGAGCCTTCACGCCGTGGGTTTTCTGGCCTGCGGCGGCGTGGTTTCTCTGACACGTCGTCGGTTACCCGCTGCCGGCGACGTTCCAGAGAAACCACTCTCAAACATTCACGAACAAAACATTCGAACGTCGTCGGCGGCGGTCACGCGTCGGTCGCCGGTCGCCGGCCAGAAAAACAAGGGCCTGATTGAAGTTTAAGTATTAACTAAGTCATAATTAATACTTTTTGCGAATTCCTGGCTGTTTCCATAGTGAAAGTTGCTCACCGTGACCGCCCCTAGTACCCTGTGCACAGGAAAACACAGGGTACTAGGGTCATAACCCGGAGCTTATGACCCAAGAATCACCGAGTACTACTACTACTGGCCTTTGCGTCTATTTCAGACGATTTCAGGTGTAAATGCCCTGAAGACATGCGCTTTTGGTGGCTAAATAGACCTATGCGAGTGCCGCAAACATTGCCATAAGACTGACAGGGGAAGTTCGTGTCTGATGTTCCCCCAAGGTGCCTTTTTTCCCTTCTGTCAGCTAATCCCCGAGTACTAGTATGCCCTCGTCAGTGACGACAAAAATGGCGAAAAGTCGTTGTCTGTGGAGCCCAGTTCGGGCCTTGTCACAGACAAGGATTGCCACCGATTCTAAGAAACTGCCCGTACCGTTGTATCTTGCTCTTTCGCACAACGGCTGCTCAAGGCCAAGTTTTCTATCTGTCCTATTTCACTAGCTACACACCTCAATGAACATGCAAGAGACAGGTATACATTAGTCAGCTTTATTACTCAATGTCCAAATCGGGCTTCGCCAAGGATGCGGGCGGTATCGGGTTTCGCCACAGATGCGGGCGGTTGATAAAATGTCAAAATCGGGCCTCGCCACTGACGAGGGGGTATATGATATCAGGTTCTGTAAAGTTGTCGCTGGACTTACGTTGGATTTCCATCTTCCATCCATCCTCATGAGTGGAATGTGGCAGTGATGGCTGGGTCGCCCTGCAGGATAAAACGCGGCCGGCATCATCTATAGCTGGCTCGAAGGTTAAGATGCTGTTGGTGATGTTGCCGTCTGTAGACGTCTGTAAGAGGATAATTGCTTGAAATAAAAAAAAATCACATTGTTAATATTCAATATTATTTTTTAGTACAGATGGTGCCTTTTTTAAGGTGGGTCCACACTTGTAACAATACGACGGACCGGACTACGTGACATTGCAACAGAACATGTTACGCTCAATGTGGACGCTCCGTGATCGTGCTGACACGGTTACACACCGTGTACGATGAAATGTCACAAGTGTAGACGCACGTTGGCGAACCAGACTGCGTGGCATGACATCGGTACAAGAGTCGGTCGTTGGTTGTCATTTACCGACTACCTAGTAACTTATTCAACATGTCGTCTGCAAAAGCATCTGCAATCGCGGAAGTGAATTTTTATTTGGCGTGTGCTAGTGCAGCCTTTATATTAGTATTGATTAAAAAAAAGAAAGAAAAACTACTACTACCGAGTAGGACTACCGAGGCGGCGGCGAGGTGCGGGCGGGGGATGTACCGCCGGACAGGTCACGACGTGATCCATTCCTAGCCCATGGCTGTGTCTGTGTCATCTGGCGTACTTGTACGCGTGTCATAAATGCAAATGTGGACGTGCCGTGGTCACGTCACAGGTCGGGGAAAATAGCGAACATGCTTTGAAGAAAACCGACTCGAGATGGATCGGCCCGTAACACGTGACTTCGATGCGTGACAGTACACAGACCAGCGTCCACACTAGGCCCGGTTAGTAGATCGTAACTCCATACATTGTCCTGCAGACTGGTCATACATGGTCTGTGTCAAAACAGTTCTTTGAGTGTTCGGAATGGATTGTGCCGTACTGCAACTTGTAACAAATTGTTCGCGTACAAAATACGTCCACATTAACGGTACTGACACGTGTTACTGTTACGGTCACGGAATAATGTTCGGCAAAATGTCACAAGTGTGGACCCACCTTTAGGCTCTAGTGCGAGAAGTGTGTCATTTTACGTCAGGTCCAAAACTTCGTAGGGCCATCTGCACTAAATAACGTCTTACGAGACACGTGCAAAAACGAAATTCGTAACTCGTGTCGATTCATCGCCACTCGTTTCGGATTTCCTGTTTTTCGCACTTGTGTCGTATCGTAATGTACTATTGACGTTTCGGGCATGATGTTACACCCATGATCACAGGCAGACTTCACTTCAGGGTGTAACGGCATACCCGATACGTCAGAATAATAATTATTAAACGTAAGTTTACGCAATTAAGGGTAGTTCTATGCGATTATTCAGTCGCAACAATCAAGTCATTACCATTCCCAATTTGTTGACGAACTGCGTATAAATAGTGGAGTCATTTTCGATTATCTTGTAGCAGACGCATGTTTGTCTGCTTTTCTGGCATAATAGTCTCGTTTGCTTTTATAAAACGGTGAATAAAATGGCGATGGTAATGAACAAAAAAAAAACGCGTAACAAAATCACATAGAAACACCGTTAAGCCTCATTTGTCAGTAAAATATGAGTGATAATCGAAAAAAAATCAAATCAATGTAGGTACTAGGTACCTACTGGATATATATTTATTACACCTTGAGGCTTTGTAAGTATCTATGAATGGAACATGCCCTACGAACTAGTCTAGACTTTGACAAGACCTAATCAGTGGCTAGGCGAACACCGTCTTTCTCTCAACGCTATAGTAAAATTTTAAACAGTACGTTTTCGATTATTTTTCGTTAATTATCATTGCCTTTAAACAAACTTTCTCAAGGTTAATAGGACGTTTTTGAAAAAGGAACCAATCCACATGAATTTGGCATTTTAAAGATTGACTTGTTTGTTTTGATTTAAGGTGTTAATTAGAATAACAAATTCTTGTGGATTGGTTCCTTTTTGCAGAACTACGTAAAATACAGCCTTGCAATAGGTACACAGTTTTTTTAATGAGTGGTAACGCGGATGTATATTTATAATGCGTAGTTAATGCGTCCAGCAGTGGACTGAGATATGTTTATTATGAAGTATCAGACAATTTAAATACATTAAATAATGGAATATTTTTTACAAGCCTTATCAATGCATCATGGGCGGATTTTTATTTTGTTGTAGTTTTTTTTTAATTTTCCAAATTTGGATTTTTTTATATTTTTTCTACTCAGAATCGCAAAGCTCTTTCGATTCTCAGAAGCAGAAAAAAGAGTCCCGAAAATTCCATACAGTTTTTGAGTTACGGTCGAAGGCAGCGTATGAAAAATAGTAGCTCAGTGGACTTTTTTTGGGACACTTTATTATTTCTATCAGGATCGAAAAAGCTCGTGATTCTGAGTAGAAAAACTGTAAAAAAGTCCAAATTCGGATGATTTCAAAAAACTACAATAAAATAAAAATCTACCCTCATACTACATTGCTTACCGGTATTTAAATGACATTATAATACTTATAATAAAAACAAGGAAATACACCAATATCAAAACGTGACCCCTATTTCTTAATTGAATAAAACACGTGGCAAGAAAACCTATTATAAATATATTTCATAAAACAAAGCAACCTTTAAAAGGTCCTAACTGATCGGAGTATAAAAGGGAGATATTACTTTTTGTTAATAAACTTATAGGTATAGGGGTTGATAATAACCAGAATGGGATAATAGAAATTAATGGAATCATTGTTTGAACGGTATAAGAGGATCTGTAATTCGATTGGGGTGTTTTTTAATTGAATGACGACCTAACGATATACTAGTGGTGAATTATTCATGATTATTATGTTTTCAAATGCGCTAAAATTATGCGAAGTGGCTAGGACTGATAACTTGTTGAATATGAACTTGAAAAATGTGTAGCTATTTCGATAATTCAACAAAAAAATATTCTTAAAACGAATATGATATTGCTAAGTATCGTGTAAACCACAAAGTTATTAAATTCATTGAATTTTTCAGAACATATAGTGCTTTTTTACCCACTAGTGCGAGAAGCGGTACGTTTCTTGTCTGGTTGGAGGTACAGTGAGTTTTAACGTTTTTTTTACGATAACCAAATTTTTTAAGGGTTTTATTTCTTACTTTTTAACATCTATTAATGAGGTTAGTGAGACTATTCTCCATAATGACACCAACGCCCTTAAAAGACCTTTTGTACTGAGTAACAATTTTTTTTTATTTGCTAAAAACTCTGAAATTAGGATATCCAGAAAAGTTTATAAAACATTAATGACATTATAGTTTCTAAATGTGGTCAGGAACATACTGTTAAAATCGGTCGAGTTTAAACACCCATGGTGTAGAAATACGTACATGAGCGTAACCAGGCGTAACGCATTGAATGGGGAGGTGACATTTGTCAACGAACATGTTTTATATCTTCGTAGCTATTTGTTAGTCGTATACCTCGAAATCAAAAAATCGTTGTAGCTTTTCACCTATTCGCGTTTCGCCGCGATCTCAAAATTTCTGAGCAGATTTTTTTTTCTTGTAGAATGATTTCTGGTAGCCAATTGTGTTGACTTTACTGTCTAAGGTTTTACTGTGACCATCGTCCTATCAGCACGCATCAATATAATGGTTAACTATTGTGCTGTCCGCATTGTGCGTTGTCCGGCGCTATTAGGGGCAATTACACGACCCGACCAATTGTGCAAACAAAATGGCTGTTCTGCATTCGATTTAATCACGTACATGTTGACCGGGTCAGATTGCTGCCAAGAATACAGGGTGGAAACTGGCAAATCTTTTGATAGGGGTCGGTATGGGACTAGTATATCAAATCAAATGTAGTCAAATTTTACTTCGGTAAAAAATATCCATACAATTCAGCCCGCAATGTATGTAGCACACTCGAGTTAAACGCTCATTGACAGGTACGAGTCATCAAAAGCGGATGACATAACTATCATGACAATTTTTACAGAAAATCTAAAACATAACAATATGAGTTTGAGGTCATAGTTTAGTGTAACTTGAATAACTTGAAAAACCTTAAACCATTTCCTTTTATTAAATACATTAATGATTCCTGTGTATGCGGCCTTAGCACATCTTTTGTTTGACAGCAATACACGTCCCTCTCGTGTCTACTCATCTCTTATCGATTGTATTGTTTAAAAAAAGACGTGTAAGTGTTGCCAACATAAGCATGGATATGTTAGCCTTCTGGTTTAATTTATCGCCCCTGTTAGATTTGCACACGGTATAGGGGTGTACGACCAACTAGGCGAACTACGCAACATCTTGGTAGTAATCTTGTGGCAGCCTGGAGGACCTAAGTTCAAATCTAGATGAGGGCATTTATTTGCGTGTTAATCACAAATGTTTATTCCGATCACAGAAACTTTCGGTTCTTCTGTTCTGTCATTTTTGCTGTCGTTAAAATGAATTTTATAAATCGTTAAAGAATAGATAAGCTTAATTTAGCCTGTTCGTAATCGTAAATTTATTAAACCAATCACCAAAAAATATTGTTTTGAGAAGTTAAATAAAATACATGAAAATAACATTTACTTAACAGGATTCTTAAACTACTTACATTTATTCAAAAGCCCGCATAAAATTCGATCAGGTATTAAGCCGTATAAACTTCAGTCCCATAATTACCTTTAATGAACCAAAAATTAAAATTAACCCAGTACTTAAATACATACCGTTAGAGTTCAATTTCGTAAATCGGGAAATAAAAATACTCCATGAAATATAAGTGTGCTTTTATGGAGGATCATTATTTCAATTAGTGGAGGTAATTTGAATTGTATGAAAGGAAATTGTAAAGGGTTCGATGTAATTGTATTTTGTATCATCGTTATGAATGAAATGAATGGAAGTTACAAATGTAATAACATTTTGTGGGATCGATTAGTACCTATAGACAGAGGTGTGTCACTATGCGGTCTGCTTTTCTACCGCGCCTATGGGTGTTTAAAAAAAAGGAAACACCAGATTCTTCCATTCAAAATTACGAATTGATTCGATCTTGATAAAACAAATAATGTCCCAAAAATTTCGTACAAAATTTGAGTTTCCGTTACGTGACGCTCGTAGTAAGTTCTTACAAAAAATATGACGTAATGAATTTTTTTTAGGACATATTTTTTTACTATATAGATCGAATCAGCTCGTGATTGTCATTATGAATGAGCCCGAGCAAGTCCAGATCTGGAATAATCTGGTTTTCGGGATTTCTTTTGGAAAACGCCCCACAAGTACGAATTCTGTACCGTAAAACCACACTCTCAATAATGGTCCGATTATTGGGACTGTTTGGACTATAGTTAAGTGGTTTTACGGTACATAATTCGTACTTGTGGGGCGTTTACCAAAAGAAATCCCGAAAACCAATAGGTGGGGTCCAATAGGTGTAATTATTATATTAATCGTGCGTAAAAACTCCTCATACATAATAAAAAACAGAGCAAATACCAAAAAGAAGATTGGGACTGATGTTTATTTAGGAGTTGAAATTGTGGACCATAGTTGGGTGGTTTTACTGTACATGCGGCTATGACCAAAAGCGGTCCGGATCAGAGGTGTCTATGCACCGCTTCAAAGCGGATAATACCTTACATGTAAACATTCACAAATTACGCTTAAATTACATTTCATTTACATTCTTGTCCATTAGCTACCACTATTATTGGTTACCTATTGACACGGTTGACCTAGAGGGTTTAGGCCCCGCGTCGACCGCTTGGCAGATTAACTCAGTCTTCTGGCCTGCCACTAGAGGGCATTTCCTACATTGAAGCATCTGGAACCCTTAGTTTGTATTCAAATATACAGTCAAAATACTCAGTCTTGAGCTTTGTGCCTCCCCTCCACCAAGTAATGGAGGGTTTAGGCCTGGCGCCGACCGCTTGGCAGATCAATTCAGTCTTCAAGCCTGCCACTAGAGGGCATCTCCTACATTGAAGCATTAGTTTGTATTCAAATATATAGTCAAAAATACTTACAGTCTCTCTAACAGTCTTCAGCTTTGTGCCTCCCCTCCACCAAGTAATGGAGGGTTTAGGCCTCGCACCGACCGCTTGGCAGATCAATTCAGTCTTCTGGCCTACCACTAGAGGGCATTTCCTAAATTGAAGCATTAGTTTATATTCAAATATACAGTCAAAAATACTTACAGTCTCTCTAACAGTCTTCAGCTTTGTGCCTCCTCTCCACCAAGTAATGGAGGGTTTAGGCCTCGCGCCGACCGCTTGGCAGATCAATTCAGTTTTCTGGCCTGCCACTAGAGGCCGCTTGCCACCTTGGAGTCGGACCCAGAGTGGACGCACTGGAAAAAAAAGGGAAGTTAATTTGGGATTTTTGAAAAATAGAGATATCAAGTACATAGAAAACAACCATGAGCTAGGAATAAATTTGTGATAAACAGACAAATGCTCTTGCCGGGATTTGGACCCGGAACTTTATAGAGTCATTAGGTCATTACCAACCTAGGCTACAAGGTGACGTCGCAAAGTGTGCTCAGACGTACCCATGACCTCGCATTAAAGCATCTTGGCGGCAGACCGTGGGATTTCATTGGGTAGACCAGGGTCTAGCCTAGGGTTACCTCTGGGAGACCCACATAACCACCTTGGTCCGTCCCCGGTACGCGGATGGTATGCGTAACGCACTAACTTCTTTAATAGATAAAATATACATAATATATTGTATACTTAATAATTATAATGTTGGGATAGGTTTGTTTTAACTGTAATATTTTACCCTATAAAATAAATACCTGTTAAATCATTCATACTGTCTCACTATTATTATGTTACAGTGACAAAGTAATAATGACGTTGACTGAACGTCTACTAATAAGACCCTCATTTCTCACACATGTACTATAAAAATAGCCTTAATAATGTCAAATTGCCTTAACTCATGCCTTGAGGCAAACACGAACGTTCGCAAAAACCGGGTTTGAAAAAGCAAAAAACGCCCTATGGGACTTTACGTTAGGTACGTGTGTTACGTTTTCAAAACGGCGTAAGCTGATATTAAAGATTACTAACTTAAGGCTTTTTGAAATTAGACGTTAAAGATTGATGATTTTTGTATCGGCTTAATGAAATGATTAATTTTTCAATACGACAAACAGTTCTTCAAGTAGGGATATTATTATTTATATTTACCAGTAGGGGAGACCGGGGCAAAACGGGATAGTTAAGAGAAAAGTCGACTGATTATGAAAATTATAATGTTTATTAAAAATCTCTTACAATAAAAGCAACACTTATAGTTTTAGCAAACATATATTTTATCTTTTATGGCACTAAATCACTTGTTTTTTTTGCAATTAGGAACTGTTTGTTACGTGTCGAATATCCCATTTTGCCCCATCGTTGGGGCAAAATGGGAAACGCTATGGGGCAAAAGGAGTACACCTTTAATCGGGTTGGCAACCTTCCCAAATGTGTGCCTCTTCATCATCAGAATTATCAGCACATCGAGCCTTTCCCACCCGTCGTTCTAAGGTTAACTTGGGCACGTTATATGCAGCTGAAGCTCGAAGAAACCCATTATCTCTGAAAGCACTGCTCTTACTGCTTTTCTCATATCGTCCTCTTCCCATGTTTGACGTTCTGTCTTACGCTTATAATTTCGTACCATTTTAACTGCAAACAAATATAAAACAGAAATTATCAATGTACTATTTACACATATGGGGCAAAACGGGATAGTATCCCATTTTACCCCGACCATTTTGCCCCAACGGACAGGTTTTACAAAAATATCAACAGTTCTAACCTGCGAAATAATTGTTCGTAAAAGCAACCTAAATTCGTTAGTTTTACACTGATGCAACAGGTATATAGTAAGGAATAACTATAGCACTGATATTTACCTTTATACCCATCGATCAAAACCAAAGAACTTCTTAGAAAATCACCAAAAATCTGTTTTTTCTTGCTGCTCGACCAAAACAGGTAGTGACACGCACCCGCCGCTTTGACTCGTGTGAGGCGACTAAAGTTGTCGCGAATGGCGCTGTGTCGCGATCTATTGCGCGCACCAGTTACGCACACAAGTACATTTCCCGTTCTGCCCCGAGCTTCGTTTTGCCCCGGTCTCCCCTACAAAATACTTTTCATATTTTTATGTAGTTTAAATGTTTCGAGTACTTATCTGAACTAATACTTTTGTTTTAAAATAACATAAATCATAAATCATAAAATCATAAATCTTTATTGTGTATGGAATGCAGGTAGGTACATAAAACAGATACATTGTCAGTGTGATGGTTTCACCGAACCCTGTCTTTACAGACTTATACACATTGTCTAACTGTAATATCAGTTTTTAAATAAAACAGCAACCATATCTAGCTTGGTCTAAAGAATCCATTTATTCAACTTTTTCATCATAGACAAACCAACAAAACCATAGACTAACTAAAACATACTACATCTCCCTTTTTCTAAAATAAAAGTTAAACATTGTAAGAATAAAAGTATAAAATGACAAAGTTAAAAAGCATTACAAATATAATCACGCAAATGGCAGGGCGGTCTAACCGCTCTGTTAGATGCACGTGGAACTTGATGAGCTGGCTCTCCAGTTGTACTTGCGGACTCCATCTCAGGAGCTGCAGCTGCATTTGTCTCCACCGTTGGAGGCTGAACAGCGACCTGAGACCAAGTCGACTGCACAATAGGCTGTACATTCTCATCACCCTTGCATACCTTATTGAACCATGTATTTCTAGTTTTTAAATTCCCATAACTGTCTTTAATTATGACAGATCGTGGATTTGTGCCTACTCTGTAAACCGTACCTGGTTTCCATGTGGGGCTATTTTCATTCTCCTTGTAAACTATCTTTTGCCCTTCTTTTAAAATGTCATTTCGGTTTTTTGTGTGTTTATCATAATAATATTTGTTTTTAATAACATTATCAGATAAACTTTTTTGTATGTCCGGATGTAATTTTGGCTTTAATAAAGCATTGTTAATAGGTAATTTCGTTCTACAAAGTCTATTGAATAGTAGTTGCGACGGTGAGCTGTTAAGGCTGACTATTGGAGTATTTCTGTATTCTAGCAGAAACAATTCAATGTCAGTCTTGGTTTCGGCAGCCTTCTTCAAAAATACTTTACAGGTTTGTACTGCCCTTTCTGCAGCTCCATTGCTCTGATGATAATGAGGACTAGAAAATATATTCTTAAAGCCCCATGCAATACTAAAGTCACGAAAGGTTAACGAATTAAATGGCATGTTGTCAGAGTATAGTATTTCAGGGATACCATGCACTGCAAATATCCTTTTCAAGACAGCAATGGTAGCCTCAGCAGTTTTGCTATAAAGTTTGTGTAGCTCTATCCACTTTGAATAGTGATCAAACAAGGTTAAGTAGTCATTATTACCGTATTGCAGGATGTCTATTGAGACATGTTGAAAAGGCAGCTCTGGTTGTTCCCTTATCATCATTGGCTCTTTTATATTATTGTTGGAATATTTTGTACATACACTACACCGAGAAATGAAATCGTCTATTTCAGTACACATGTTTTTCCAATAAAATAACGTTTTAGCCCGAGCTTTAGTTTTTGACATGCCAAAATGACATTCGTGTAATTTTGACAACATTATTTTTCGAAGACGAGGTGAGACATAAAGACTATGGTTTATGAATATCAAACCATCCTCAAAATAGATGGAGTTTTTAAGCTCATAATAGGGTTTAAGTTCAGGTGATACCTTGGAAATTGAGTTCGGCCATCCGTTTTTATCGAACTCAATTAATTTTAATGCTAATGGATCTACTTGTATTTCTTGCCTCAATTGACACAGTATTTCATCTGACACATTCACACTATGCACTATGTCATTGAGATCAGGATCACAGTCGTGACTGGCCATGGAGCAGGCTCGGCTCATTTGAGTACCTGGAACGTGCTTCATAGTTATGTCATATTTACTTAGCTTTAATTTAATTCTTTGTAGGCGAGTGGAGGGAATGTCATGTAGGTTTTTTTTCATTATTGAAATTAGTGGCAAATGATGTGTCAACACAGTGACCTTTTGACCATAAATAAATGAGTGAAATTTCTTACATGAGAACAAAACAGCAAGAAATTCTTTATCAATTTGGCCATAGTTTATTTCCGCCGGTGTCAAAGATTTTGATGCAAAATAAACTGGTTTATTATCCTGTAGTAGTACGCATCCTATGCCAGTCTTGCTAGAATCAGTCTGAATGACTAATTCTTTGCATGGGTCATAAGTCTGCAAAACAGGATGCGTTGATAAAATGGTTTTTATTTTATCAAACGCATCGGTGTGAATTTTTTGCCATTCAAATATCGTATTTTTCTTTAATAACTCTCTCAATGGACTAGTGGTCGTAGCCAGATTAGGAATGTAAGGTCTTAAATAATTGATAAGACCTAGAAGCCTTTGTAAATCAGACTTATTAGTGGGTCTGTCAAAATTCGATATGGCCTTGATTGCATCGTCATCTGGACGGACCGTACCATTTTCAAAAATTTGACCTAGGTACTTAACTTGTTCAATCATGTACTGAAACTTCTTTTTGTTGAAACGTACATTGCATTCCCTTGCCTTTTCAAATACTTTAGATAAAATAGTTTGCATTTCTTCCTGAGTTTCTGAAAAACATAATACATCATCAATATAATTTACAACACCATCTATCGAACTAAATATTTCAGACAGACGCTTTTGAAATACCTCTGACGCTAGCACTATTCCAAAAGGTAGACGGTTAAACATGTATGTTCCAAACATAGAGGAAAACGTGCAATATTTTGACGATTTGTCAGTCAGAGCGATGTGCCAGAAGGCATCCTTCAAGTCTAGAACAGAAAAGAACTTGGCATTTTTGATCTTTGCTGACAAATCTTCTATAGTAGGAATGTAACAGTAATCTTTTATAATTGCATTGTTGAGATCTTTTGGATCTAGGCACACTCGTATAGACTTGTCAGGTTTTTCAATCACGACTAATCTGTTAACCCATTCTGAGGGTTCCGTAACCTTGCTTATTATGCCTAAACCCTCCAGTCTTTCTAATTCTTCTTGTAATTTAGGCCTTAACTTGAGAGGAACTCTATATGGGGGCTTAGAGGTGGGAATCGCATCAGCTTTCAATCTAATCTCATATGGATCATCGAATTTACCCGAACCTACAAATAGATCCTCATTTTCACGAATCAACTGTTGTTTTTTATTCTCCTTGTCTTCAACAGATAAAACCCTCTTTACTAAATTTAAGCGCACGCACGCATCTCGTGATAAAATCGGTACAGCATTTTCATTTCCTGCAATGCAAAATGTCTCAGGGTATACCTTGCCATTTACTTGTACATTGAGTGTAGCTAGTCCTTTGATTGGTGTCTTAAATCCATTCCAGCTCTCAAGTGTCGCCGCCGTGTCTTTGAGGTGGACGGGATGT
>JALPQI010012324.1:0-31465 GCA_025490895.1 Thaumatotibia leucotreta
GTACCTATACCAAGAGCCGTCCATCTGATGAACTTTTTTAGGGTTCCGTAGCCAAAATGGCAAAAACGGAACCCTTATAGATTCGTCATGTCCGTCTGTCCGTCTGTCCGTCTGTCACAGCCAATTTACTCGGAAACTATAAATGCTATAGTAACGAAATTTGGTAAGGATATGTGTTGTAGGAACCGCTACAGGATTATGATACTAAATTGTAAAAAAAAACCATTGGGGTGGGGGCCCTCCATACATGTAACTGAGGGATAGAATTTTTTTTTTAGTTGTACATAAGCGTGTGGGGTATTAATAGAAAGGTCTTTGAAAATGATATGAAGGTTTATAAATCACATTTTTATTTAAGCAAATCGTTTTCGAGATATCAGGTCTCAAAGTCTGAAAAATGTGTCCCCCCCCCCCTCTATTTTTTAAACTACGCGATATAAAATTCTGAAAAAAATATATGTTATGCACATTAATAAACTCTATCAACGATTTTTGGTTTGATAAAATTATCTCCTATAGTTTTTGAGGTAGGTTGATTTAACTGTATTTTTTTAATAATAAATTGATAATGGTACGGAACCCTTTGCGCGCGAGTCCGACTCGCACTTGGCCGGTTTTTTTTCACTTTAATTTGACAGGGTCTAGGGGTTAGGGTTCTGGCAGAACATTTGAATGCACAGAAAAAGAATTCAATTAACTAAGTCGACTAGGATAAGATATTGACGCATGTTTTTACAGCATTTATTATTTGGATACCGCATTTAAAAAACTGACTAAGTAACTATGTAAAGTTGTTTAGCCCACTTTACCTCTAGCCGCCCAGAGGGCTATTAAATTATTTTCAAACAAAAGAAATTAAATTCTATTTCCTTCACTATTAATTGAAAATTCACTGGACAAATGTATTGTCTGTGCGGCAGGAGATTAAAAAGTTGTGTTTTGTCGGTTACTACCAGAGATCGGATAAATGTGCGTCATTAGGTATTCGCAATAATATGGACATGACTACAAATTTGATTGAATAATTAATAATTTTCAGGAAAATATCTCTTTGATACCGGTAACTATGAAAACCTTTGTAAATAGTCACCTTAAAGCTTTGAAATCAAATTTCAAGAAATTATTCCTTTTATTATTCATTTAATCAACTTTGGAGTCGTGTCCATATCATTGCCAACAATGACGCACATTTGTCCGATCTCTCGTTACTACAATTAATTCTGAAAGGGCCTAAGTGTGCTAATGTAGGTACCTACGAAAAGTAAAGACCCTGTCAAATTAAAGTGAGTGTTAAGTGTTTAAATAAACACGTCGCCGTACCGTCTCGGTCGCCTCGGTTAGTCATGAGCGTCACAGCGCTAGTTGCCGACTTCAGCTTTGTCACGAGTAGTACAGCTTCTCCAAATTGTCACTAATTGCTCTGCGACTTCTCATTTGTCATGTTCCTTATTACGTAATTCCCTTTGGGGAACATGCGCTAGGTATATATGTATAATTACTTACTTCACTCGCTGTAGCGGTTAGGCGGTAGGTAGGTACTACCTACTGCATTTCAGGACTATATCATTACGATAATTTTGGAGATTACGAGTAGGAAAATTTGAGAATATTGTAAAAGATAAGCATAGTTTCAAAAGCTACGTTTTATCTTGAATTTTACTTATTTTGTTCTATCTATAATCCGTTAAAGATCTTTTTAATACATTATATTTTCAAAAGTAATTAAAAAATCTTATTTGGGCTGTTGGAATACGCCATTAAGTCCCGAATTACTTAAATTATGAATAAAAACTTTGAAAGTCTGAAATAATGTTACCTACGTGAGTTAATGGTTTTTTGTTAACTACTCAGTGACTTGTCTAAGAATCACTACCTATTTATAACTAAGATCGACCCAATGCAGCTATGGTAATGCTTCAGGAGAGGTCGTACTCTTGTTTGTTAAAGTTTTCATATTCCACCACATTTTATTCTCTTACCATTGTAAAGAGGACTTACCATTGTAAAGAGGAGAAAAATACTAAAAATATAGGTACATTCAGCCAATTGGAACCCTAGCCCACTCGGAAACCTTGTCACAGTTACGTTATAAATCCGATCTTAAGAAAGTTCTCTACTTTTTCGCCGAAAATTGTATTGCCGAATTTCACTTCCCACTTCCCAGCCAGCTTTACGCAGACATGTCATATATTATAGCGAAAAGTTGGTTGGGAAATTAAATTCGGCAATACAATTTTCGGCGAAAAGGCAGGACACCGTAAGAAATCTTGCTACTTGTTATTTTGACAGACTATAAATTGGTCAGGTGTGAGGTACATATCATACCTATACCTATAAGAATTATAAGATATTATCAAACCGCGATTAGAATGGGGTTCGAAAGAACTGTTGATACAACAGAGTAATGTGTATAAGTCAATCTAGGATATATTCATAGTTAGGTATATTCATATATTCAATTGTTCAATAAATTAATTCATCACTCACTACATCTATTAACAACTCTATCCTTGGTATATGTTGTGTCACTTGTTATGTCAACAGTACTATCGAATCTCTCTTCTGATTCCGGTTTGATAATGAGAGCTTATTCCTATTATTGTGTACATAGTTCTCTTTAACGAAGTTTGCCTCACATTCCTTTATTGTACCTTATTATACTCGTATCCCAGCGCCTGTATTCCATTCCAATGACACACGGTACTTTACCGACACTTAACAAAGCGAGAGCTGTATTCTATTACCAAGAATATTGATCATACGAACAAGTTTATAAATGTACCAAGTCAACTAACTTAAATGGGCTTCGTTGAGCTCGCGGCGCCCCATTCACTCCAGTTGAGCTCATTAAAGAAATGCTTCACGGTGCAACTGATGTTTTCCCGTTCAAATACTCAATTTACACGTACATTCCTACAAGTACTTGGCATTATGTAGTACTAGGTTACATAAGCAGGCTTAGCCATATTGACATTTTGCAATCGTATACGATAAGCGATAAGTAATAAATGTATTGAAATGACAGATTGGAACGAAAAATCACGTGATCATCATGTATGGAATTGGTCAACTGTCATTAGAATCTGTAGGTAATTCTCGTGCATTTATTGAGTTATCGTATAATGATTGCAGAATGACATCTTGGCTAGGCCTGCAGAGCCTAATAATTGTGTGAAACCGGTAAAACAACTTTTTTGCTCTATCTGTTATTGCCATGGTTACGGTCACACGAGTCATTCTGGTTTTAGGCAAATTTGCATTTTCTGGTGTTGATTAGCCCTTTCCTAAATAGGCCACCTATATGATATGGATATTATTTTAAAATATTTTAGTCGTATATGTAGATTAATAGAATCAGTTAATTTAAATGCGTTCGAACGTTAACATAATACAACCAAATGTTTGCTGATGCGATGAATCTCTGTCGCTTATTACTCGTATCAACATTTACTGGGTTCGCGACGAGCCTTATTTACTTAGTCAATTAGTTTCGGAAGAATAAACAACGAATCAGTCTTGGAGCTACATAATTATACGAGGAACTGAAAGTACTGCAAGTACAGAAACATTAATTACGAATGAAACAAAATAACTAAACTTATCAAGCTTTGACTAAAGCAGCCGGGATCGCGACTGAGGATGAACTTCATGAATTGGACGGCTGAGTGGAATCATGCAATGTAAAATTAAAATTTCCTAGAAATTTATTTCAATGAATAGCGAGTAAAACAACCCATTAAAAGGTTTCTTTTGAATGTATAAAATATTAAAGGCTTAAGTTTTTAATCCCTCATTTAATTTGGAATATACAGATCTGTACTGACTTGATCTTGTCGTATAGCTGTTCCTCGGGACAGGCGTATTTACCATGAGATGCTGTTAAGGGACGGGAACACAATGGACGCCATCACAGTTTATATGAACAACCACAGCTAAGCCGTAGAATCTGGTATATCTAAAAATGTACTGACTTGGCCTTCTCTTGCAGTTCTTTCTTGGAGCAGGCGGACCACGAGGAGTTGTGTAAAGACGCGAGCACTGTTGTGTTGGTGTCATCAGATACCCACCGGGCAGATATGCAGCGCCGAACCGTAGTCTATCTAGAAAGTCACGTCATCTAGAAAGGTACTGCCTTCTCTTGCAGTTGTTTCTTGGGGCAAGCAAGCCACGAGAAGTTGTATAGGGATGCGAGCAATGTGGGCGAAATCACATACCCACAATCATGACACCTTATAACGCCGAACCGTAGTCTATCTAGAAAGTCATGTCACCTAGAAAGGTACTGACTTGATCTTCTCTTGCAGTTGTTTCTTAGAACAGGCTGACCACGAGAAGTTGTGTAGAGACGCGAGCACTGTGGGCGAAATCACATACCCACATGACACCTTTTAACGCCGAGCCGTAGTCTATCTAGAAAGTCATGTCATCTAGAAAGGTACTGACTTGGCCTTTTCTTGCAGTTGTTTCTTGGAGCAGGCTGACCACGAGAAATTGTGTAGGGACGCGAGCACTGTGGGCGAAATCACATACCCACATGACACCTTATAACGCCGAACCGTAGTCTACCTAGAAAGGCATGTCATCTAGAAAGGTACTGACTTGGCCTTCTCTTGCAGTTGTTTCTTGGAACAGGCTGACCACGAGAAGTTGTGTAGGGACGCGAGCACTGTGGGCGCCATCACCGACCCGCGGTGCGCCGCCGCCGCGCATTGATTCTCGCCGTCGTGCGTTAGTCCCAACCTGGGAATAAAAAATAGATGTCAATTTTAAGCTTTTAATAACCTAAAGCGCCAGAGTGTCTATGTTTTTTTGTGAAACAAATCAAATTGTTTTATTTAATATTCTTGATAACTGTTTTTAAGTAGTAACACTAAGTACTATGTATAAATAATAAATATTATAATAAATGACTTAAACCAAAGAAAAAATACCTAATTTACCAACCATGCCATCTTCGGAGTTGATAAACTACTAATACTATTGAAGGTTTTTCGCGAATAATAAATTAGGGTTCTAAAAAAGGGAGAAATATCTTTGTATTAATTAATGTATCATATCCAGCCCAATAGGTAATAATATCTAATAAGATATGTCGAAAGCACTAATTTATATCTTTTCCGGACCATAAACCTTATTGCGTTACGTGCGAAACGCCAAAGGGCAATAAATAATAATTATGATCAAACAAGAACATTTGTATTATTCTTCTTTCGTTTATTTAGTCCTTGATTACGTTAAATTATCATTGGTATCAGTTTTGTTAAGCCAGATTAGGCCAGCCTTACACCTGTAAGTTCTTACGTAAGTTATAGGGACGGGGCTATACTAAGGAATGAGATAGTGATATTCACCTCTCATTCCTTAGTATAGCTCCGTCCCTAGAACTTACGTAAGAACTTACAGGTGTACGAGCGCTCTTAGGATTAGACCCGTGAGTTCTTACGTAAGTTTTAGGGATAGAGAGATGAATGCATTAATGAATCATTTATTTACTAGAATACGAAGCAATAGATAATTATGTAATACAAGTCAACATGCAAAATCTTACAAATAGGTACTTAAGTAATTAAATAACGACAAAAACAATGCTTAAATATCAATTGCTGTAAATTAACTGTGCATTAATAAAAGTAGAACAATTTGGGATTACAAGCCAGTAGGTACAATAAAACACTCGTATAAAATATTACAATGAAATTCCTTTAAACTTTAAAAACAATTCTCTCATAATCATAACAGTCATAACCATTTTTCCAAATTTTCCTAAAATAGTTTAATTCATCAGGGAGATGATTAAATAGCAAAGTACACATCTTAAACGCATATTATTTCTTATATACGCTATAAATAGGTACGTCGACTACTAAAAGGAAGTCAGAAAAGCGATTGCAATGATGCAAGCGCATGATTCGGGAGTCAACACTGATTGTTTACTTTAAATAGTTTATCCACGTGTACAAAACGTTCACGTTAATTTTGACTAAAATAGACGCGATATTTACGAAGCCTGCTCTAGCATTGGCTGCTACAATAATTTAATAGGTGATCTATTATAGCTTAGCAGTAATTTAACAATAACAAAACATGTAGGTAGGTTTACCAAGTTGCGGTTACACATGTTACTATATCGCGCTTTTATACCTTGTGAGTTAGACGTTCTTCTTCTTCTTCTTCTTCTTCTTTGCTCATTCCCACATTAGGTGGGGTCGGCTCTCCTAATTATTTTTCTCCATGACAACCTATCTAGGGTTGTCGGGTCAGGAAGATTTTCTTTCTTTAATAAAACTTTCATGCTGGTCCACCACGTCGACGGGGGACGGCCTCTGCCTCTCTTCTTCTCTGGTAAGTTTAATGCCCTCTTTGCTACATAATCATCGTCTCTGCGCATGACATGTCCATACCACCTCAGACGACTTTCGTTCATCTTTTCGAGGTGAGTAAAGGTGATATCAGACGGTTCACTCGGATGAATGTTCACTCGCGTGAATGCTTCATTTTTGTTTCATTCCATGTTCACACAGCAAAGCTGGAATGACATAGAAATGAACATTCACTCCACATATTGACAGCAATATGGCGTCCAATGAAGTCGTGTCTCGAGGAATAAGTTTAGTTTGTGATCATTTAATCAAGGAGTTGACAAAAAAGAAACAAAAAAACGTTGATAATTTTTGAAGTGTTCCAAAAATAACAAAGTGTTTTGCTCGTTCCACTTGAAAACCATTTTTCCTGTCGCATTGCAAAATTACTTTAACGAAAATACGATGATACTTTTAAAAACGAATTGGACGGTAGACGATAGATTTAAACGCTCGAGTAGCAACGGTCGGCCGAATCCGAGTGAACAGTTCATTCTGTGTTCAGACGGAATGAACTGTTCATTTTCCGTTCATTCGGAGTGCGAGTGAAAGATGCCGAATGAAAATATCCAACATTGTTGGATCGGTTCACTAATGAATTCATTCGGCACTTTTGTTTCACTCCGTGGTCAGACGGGTCATTTTAAGTGAAAGATGCCGAATGAAACAAAAAAATGAACGAAAAATGAACCGTCTGATATCACCTTTAGACGTTCCAACTCAGAAAATCGCACTTTAATCAAGCTAAATAGTTTTATTTTGTTAATTAAATATTGTCTGTTCGTTTTGTGTCAATTAGATTAAAATATTCATAGATCACTGGGCATGTACGACCGATTGGAGTAATTGACCAAGATACTCGAATTTTACAGTTTTCGATTCTGTAAAATAAATGTACTCGTAGATAGGTGAATGACATGAAAATTCCTCTAACGTCCAAATACAAAAGTATAGAGCTACTCAGCGTCCCGTTTGGTTTATGTTCGCAGGCAAAGCGGCTGCTTTGAACTCGGTTATCAATTCTGATCGCGTCCGCAATTAGTCAAGACACGACACGGCACGGCTCAACTCCATCTGTTATGTCCATTCAGATCAGAAGAAAACGCGAACGCGAGATTAGTAAGCAAATATTAAGTAGTACTATTAGTATTTATTGATGTTTGTAATTTGGTGCTTAGTCAGGCACTTAAGCAAAGCGTACATACAAAAAAAGGGGATAGTACTGATGGCGTTGAACAGATATGCTCTAAAAAGGATGTTAGCGCGCCAATTACAGGCTAGAAAAGTGGAAATACCGTGATAAAAGTTTAGTTAGGTCTACTGGTATTATTGGTAGCACGTTGGACCGGTAATCCAGAGGATGCGGTTTCAAATCACATGACAACCACAGTCTTTCGCTTGATTCTTTCTATTGTAAGCTATCTGTTACGACATTGTGGGATTTTCTAGTATGTTAGTTAGTAGTTCGACATTTAATTTCAGATTCGAGAATATGTACTTTCTTGAGCACTGTTACAAGCTGGTTTTAATTACAAGCTACACAACATTGTCAGTTAATAACTAAATACAAGAATAGAAGAACTCTAAAATATAGCATCAGAATAAACTGTACGTTTTGCATGTATAAATTAGAAAAGATGAAAGTCAAGTTTTAAATACAAATAAACAAAGCCTCGGTTGCAATGATATAAATAGGTACCCAGTATACTACAATTATGATGGATACGAGTATAAGTGTTTGATTCGAGCAATTTTCTATGAGTAATGACTTCGAGGGATCTATCTTCTTAGAAACTATAAGAAAAATATTTCAACCAGAACTATAACAACCAAACGATATGGGAGGCCGGCCATGCTTAGCTAAAACTACATATAAATAGGTACTCAGGAACTATGTGTAAGTAATACTAATAATCGTTAATATTAGTAGTCGTAATTACAAATCAACATTGAAAGACAGCTAGTCTTATTCTCTCACTACTTGTAATTTTGACATGGTTGTAAAGTGGTCTAGCTAGTCGCCACGCTCCATAGTAGTATCATCTAGTTAGGTTTCAAGTGGTTGAGTGTACCTACTCAGTATGTACCTACCAATTTTATTATAATTTGTTTATTAAATTAAAACGGTTATCTGGATTGATTTTTTACACCACAGTATGTCGATCAGATTCATACCTAGAGAAAAGAAGTAAAAAATATTTAAGAAGAAGAAGAAACTTCTTCTTCTCTTCTTCTTCTTCTTAAAAAATATTTTTTCATGTGATTGAAAAATCATGACTGCAAAACTGTAAAGTACAATAATTATTGTGAGTTGTATTTTTTATGAGTAGGTACAAGAACAGGATACGTAGGTAGTCAAACACATGTACAGTCGCCATCAGATATCTATATCGTAGCGCCCGGGCAACCGGCAACGTTCAAAAATATCTGAACACGCCTTTATTGCTATACCTGGCGATAGAGGCGCGTTTTTGACCGTTCCGGACCCGACTATATAGCAATCAAGTAATTTATTTCTTTCATGTAGTACATTAGGATCTTACAAAATAAAAATATCATACATGAGCCCCGTAAGGGCATGGAAATATTGGCAAATCTTTAAAGTAACTTACTCATTATACTAATTCATATATTCTGATAGCGACTGTACAAACGTAATAGGTAGGTCCGTCCGACAGACCGATCTTGAAATTATTATGATTGTTGACATGCTTCCATGATGGTAAGAACTAGGTCGTTTACCTTATAAAGCACATTTTATTAGTACTAGTCGGCATCCAAACTGCTGTGCAAGCGCAGCCAAGTCCGCGCATAGCTACGGCACTCCTGCGCAAGGACATGCATTAAACATGCTCATGCACATGACTAACATACTGAGAACAACCTAAGTAGCTTACATAATACCTACATACCTACGTATAATTAGGATATGTAACTATCAAGCACGGCGTAAACTGATGGCAATGGTTTAGTTGTAAGCCTACGAATGCTTAAAACTTGGTAATTTTGAAATAAACCTGTTAGAATATTATCGAACCGGGTTACTCACGTATGTTGATGATTGCTCGACATGTTTCGACCCATTAAGAGGTCTTTAATATGATATATAGGTTTGAGTCTCACGTTATTTATAATGCTAAAACCAGTTAGAACTAAACTTCTCGTAATGTAATATATATTTGCAGGTTTTCCGTAAACAGTCTTGTTTTTTGTGGATGTAATGATTATATCTATTGGAAAATTAAACACAAATATTCTGTAACTGTAAAAATTTAATGTTATAAAAATCGAGTTGGTGCTTACTAAATAATGTCTGATTTATTTATAAGTTTAAAGTTATTTACCCCTTAACACTGTATTTATTGCGGTTTCGCATCTACATTAATAAAGTAAGTACTTGTAACTTGAGTGATTTTAATAGTAATTTTTTAGGTACCTACCTAGCAAACTTAGTGGCTCCAAGCATGCGTATAAAAGTTTTCCTTTCATGTTTACCTAGGACCGCTCCTCGGCCTTAATTAATACTAGCAAATGAAGCTAATTGTGCGTGAAGAGAGCCGTGGGCCCGGCTTTGACGTGAGTAATTACCGAATCGAACTTGTTGCCAAGCTAAACTGAACCCTATCAACGTGAATATTATGAAGGCTGAAGGCCTACGAATTACGATTGGCGTGTCGCCTCCGTTTCACACTTACGTTCTAAATTACAAGTGCGATAGAGAGGCAACACTTCGTCCATGGCAACTAATATATATCTCAGTACCTTTACTATTAAGGAAAAAAGATTCTAGATCTCAAGTGAAATAAGACGCGTGTGTAATAAAGATCGAAACGGTCCGTGTAAATATACAGTTTCAGAGATCTTCCTTTGAACTTGGCCAAACACACTCCCGTGAGGTTAGCTGCCATTTATTACGTACACAGGCTGTTTGATACAGCGATGGCCATATGAAAATAAACAATAGGGTTGGTCATTACTCCTTAGCTATAATTTTCAATAGGTATACGGGTCAATCAACTTTTCGATCGACACTATTTTGTCCCGTAACGCAGGTGACAATTTCATCAACTTCATGAAATTATGTGTAGGTATAGTATTAATTGACGTACATATGTCGTTCGAAAAGTTGATTGGCCTCATCAGTATTGGCAACATAGGTACCTCAGACATTTTTTTAATAAAAAAAGTATTTTTGGTTAATGGAAAATAATATCCTATTGTCTGTTTTTATATGCCCATCAATATTGTTCCCAAAAATGTTTATATTATTTTGACGTCTATAATGCACAGTTAAAATCTTTTAGAATTTAATATTATGTCTATGCAAAATAACGAGCTCTTTCAATATTAATAAATAAATAAAAATATCCGAAATGTAAATTTTTTATGTTTTCCATTCTGCTACCATCATATCTATGGAAAATGGTTGGTTAATGCAAAAGAAGAAATAACATATAAATGACATTGCACCTATAAATGTTGAAAGAGCCCGTGGTTCCGAGTAAAAATAATAAAACAACCCAAATCAGAAAAGGTGTCATCACTTTTATTAATAATAACAAATCGAACTCGTACAGTTGATGACATACAATAGTAGATAGTAGACGAGGATAAAAATGGACATTTATGCCCGTGTTGTACACTCTGCTTTTCACTTTGTTTGCGAGGAAAGTAAAACACATTTTCACTTGTTTTCACTGCAATTTACAGGACGGAGTTGTCAATTGTCATAAAGCGAAAGAAGAAAAATATATAACCAATACCCGCCAACTCATTTTTTTTTCATTTTCAACCTGTTTCAGAGTTTCAGTTGCTCGGTTTTCTGCCAAGTCAAACATTTCGGAGCATTTTTTAACGATAAACGATATCTATTTAATGTGATTTACTAAATTTAATGACGGAAAATACATAATTCTAATATTGTACTTAATACAAATAAAATAATATAACAAGTTTTGTCAGCTATACTATTTTATTGCTCAGTAAAATTGTGCAATGTTTTAACTGTTTGGGTGTTGGGACCGATTACCTTAGCCTTAGAAAAAATAATTATTTTTATGCTCTAGACCATAAAATGCGATTTTATGTCGTCTACGCACGACATAAAGGTGTACTTTTTGAGCATGAGAAGTGAAAAGTTTATACCTAATGCATTGGTTAAGGTATCCTCAACTGTAAAGATTTCACCAGGATCGGCCGCTGTCACGTTCATTTCAAGTATCAATGTAGTGGTGAGATTAATTGCCTAGTTAAACATCTTTCTTTGACTCATAAGGCCCGCTTGGTTACTTAACGACGCTCTTAAATTGGGAACAGCGGTAAACTAGCCGAGGTTTTACCCTTTATGTCGCGCAGTAGATAAACATCCATATACGTCGAGTAAATCATTTTAATTATTACGCGTCGCTGCGCTACTCTGACCATGCAGAGGCCCTACCACGAAACACGAGTGAAGTGATCCCTCTCTCGCGCACTTGTGAATTTGAATATAAGTGTGACAGGGTTCGTGGTTCGCGGTAGGGCGTCTGAGCTCCAGCTACAATAGCCGTAGCAGCCGTACCATGAGCTGCCGCTACGTTATTAACGCGCGTTTACTTTCTGTCTATCCCGCTCGTACTTGCATATTGGCGCGAGCGAGCCGGATATAAAGTAAACACGCGTTAATAACGTAGCGTCAGCGCAGGATGCTTAGCCAAGTTGCCAATCGCTAACGCTTAGTAGCGTATCGTAGTTTTCCCTCTCTGTCACTCTTTCATATTAGTGCGACAAAGACAGTTAGCTGCCTTTCGTTTACGATTGACGATTTAGCGTTAGCAATTGGCAACTTGTCTAAGCACCCAGGTACGGCTACAGTAGCCATACCATAAGTAAAGTTAACAAGTAAGGCTTGTGTTAGCGTTTTCTCGATACGTAGAGCAGACTAAGTACCACGCTCGCACTGATTTATTGGAGCAAGCGTGATGGACTACTTTACGTATCAAGTAAACCATAACGTAAACGTTACTTGCCAACTCCTGTAGCCGTACCATGAGTTGGAAAGTAAAGGATATGTTAGGTTTTACTGAATATACAGGGTGGTCCAAACCTTGACGTCAAAAATTTTTTTTTAGATTCCTCACGTCATGAGCTATCAGAATATACCCCATGTATGTTAGCCGATTTTTTGTAGTTTCCGAGTTATACATTTTTGAAAATTTTTTTTTGAGAAATTCTGGAATGAAGAAATTTATTAATAAAAAAAAACTATTGGGTTTTTTAACTAGTTTCTTTTTGTAAAAGTATAACTACAAATAAAGCATTTACTGACAAAAAAATTTGCGCCCTCACTTTGATACAAGTAGGATAAAAAAATACCAAATTCAAAATTTTACGCTAAAAACGCATCAAAATAGCATTAATGTACGTAAATAAAAAAATAAAACATATCCCAAGAAATGTTCGTATCCTAAAGACCGCCCTAGACCTTGAGCCGTCGTAAAAGCAAAAAAAAAGTGATACTTAACGATGATAATTTTTCGGAGAAATCGGTCAAAAAAATTCAAATTTTAAAGTAACAAAATGACTTGAATAACTACACAAATGAGTTTTCGTGGTATTTTCTGTCTTTGTTTATTGATAAGAACAACAAAACAGACGAAATTTTATTTTATTTTTAAATAAAAAAAATTATAAGTTTTTTTTAAGTTTATTTGACCGACTACTCCGAAAAATCCTCATCATTGAGTGTCACTTTTTTTTTCTTTTACGAAGGTTTAAGGTCTAGGGCAGTCTTTAGGTGATCAAAAATCCTTGGGATATGTTTTATTTTTTTTATTTACGTACATTAATGCTATTTTGATGCGTTTTTAACCCTTTACCTATGGGGCCATAATATTTGCTATTAAATTGTTTGACTTGACACCATTACATAAGTATAACTTTAATTTGACAGTGGTGGCAACTCTGGTTGACACCCGTAGGTAAAGGGTTAATGTAAAATTTTGAATTTGGTATTTTTTATCCTACTTGTATCAGAGTGAGGACGCTAGTTTTTTTGTCAGTAAATTCTTTATTTGTAGTAATACTTTTACGTAAAGAAAATATTAAAAAAACCCAATAGTTTTTTTTTATCAATAAATTTCTTCATTCCAGAATTTCTCAAAAAAATTTTTTTCAAAAATTTATAACTCGAAAACTACAAAAAATCGGCTAACATACGTGGGATATATTCTGATAGCCCATGACGTAGGGAACCTAAAAAAAATTTTTTGACGTCAAGGTTTGGACCACCCTGTATAATGCATTCTATCACGCTTGCACTGATATATTGGAGCGAGCGCGATGGCCTGTTTTACTGTATGGTCTCATCTCATGGTACGGCTACATACTTGTATTGAACGCTGTTGTGACAGCTAAGCAAACACGCGAGCATGAGGTATCCTTTGTTTGGTCGACTGAGGCACTCTAGAAGTCTAGACGATCTCGCTACCACATGAAATTAACTATAAATTTTATTATTCACCTATGCGTCCACGTGTATGCTTGTATAGATCCGTAGATCCAACCGTACCTCAACTTGAAAATGTTAAAAATGTTGCATCCTCTTTATAATCCAAAATTGTAATATTATAGATCCATCTATTCACTGAATACATATCATATCAATATCCACCTATAGGTAACTTACTTTTGACCGACCTAAAACGCTCGCTGAGTGCATTCTATTCAAAATCAGAATATGTAGAAGTAAAAAAAAAATTAGGTAAAATTATTAAACATGTAACTGGTGTGAAAATTAATATGTTACAAATAGGTACATTAGGTACATTGTCAAAATTCCGTGCATAATTTGTCACAAAATTGGCAGCAATCCATGTAACTTTTCTAAATCTATATCTATCTATACATATAAATAATAAAGCTGAAGAGGGTCGAAAGTCTGTACATGGAAGATATTTACAAAAAAATGATGGAGGATGTCTTAAAATCGATAATAGATCACATTTATGTAATTTTTAAAATTTTTGTCTGTTTGTCTGTTTGTCGGTTTGTCTGTTTGTCTGTTTGTCTGTTTATTGCACGGAGCATCACGAGAGAACGGCTGGATGGATTTTAATGAAAACTTCACCGTCGTATTCAGGAGACCTCGGGTCGGGACATAGGATATAAAAAATGGTCAAGTGTGAGTCGGACTTGCAGTAAAAAATTAAAATTACAGTTAAATCAACCTATCTCAAAAAGTATAAGAGATATTTTGATCAAACCAGAAGTCGTTGAAAGAGTTCATTACTATGCATGTGTCGTCATCATCATCATCATCATATCAGCCGAAAGACATCCACTGCTGAACATAGGCATCCCCCAAAAATTGCCACAATTAATGACCGGTCCTGTGCCACCCGCATCCAGTGGACTCCTGCATGTGTAAATATGTATGTGTAAATGGAACAAATTACAAAAAGTGCGTAAATTATTTTAAGAGACATGACCAATCAATTTACAAGAAACACCTTAAATGTAATAGCCTACAACTATTCAAAAGTATCAGCAGACGCGACGCATTTGCCATGACTATTTGAGCAGGCGCTATATTAATAAGTGAGAACTGCATTCTTCAACCCTCAACAATTTATCAACACCATTTTTCTCAGAACTTTATACCCCGTACTTTAAAATAATTGAACAAGGGCACACTTTCAACGGCTTTAATAGCTGATATCTCCAAAACGATCCGCTTAAAGAAAAAACTTTCTATAATTTTTGAAGACGTTTCTTTTGATGTCTCATACGATTACGATTATGTACAGTCGAGTTCATAAATATATGAGCAAATCCAGGGCTTCAAAAATAAATGAGCATAGAAAGATACATATTATTATGCATCTGAACAAACTTACCAATCTAAAATATGTGTACATATACTACATATTACCTGTCAAAATAATCCCAGCATGTGTCAACTGAAAAGTATAAATTATATAACTATGTGCAACTTCACAAATATCAACGCAAAACCTTTTTTGTATATTTTGACAGTCATCAAAAAAAGTCTCTTCGGCTCTCGGTTTGTTAGACTGACAGCGTGGGTGAATGATAGTGTGGACTGTAGCCTCGGGACTACGGCCCTCGGTTTGTTAAACTGATAGCGTGAGATAACCCCTCGGACCTTCGGCCCTCGGGATCGCGTGATCTGTGTTCTCAAGCTTACGACCCTCAGGTTCATAGACTGACAGCGAAGGTTAACCCCTCGGGCCTTCGGCCCTCGGGATCGCGTGAACTGTGTCGCCGAGCCTACGACCCTCAGGTTCATAGACTGACAGCGAAGGGTAACCCCTCGGGCCTTCGGCCCTCGAGATCGTGTGGCCTGTAGCCTCGGGCGTACGGCCCTCGGTTTGTTAGGCTGACAGCGTGGGTTAACCCCTCGAGCCTTCTCACGATCGTGTGAACTGTGTCCTCGAGCTTACGGCCCTAGGGTCCATAGACTGATAGCGTAGGTTAGCCATTCGGGCCTTCAGCCCACGGTTTGTTAGACTGACAGCGTGAGTTAACCCCTCGGGCCTTCGGCCCTCGGGTTTGTGTGGATGGTGACCTTACTCCTGCAGCCCTCCTGTTGATATACTGGCAGCGGGTATTAATGCCTCGGCCCTCGGGTTCATTTAGACAGGGGCCTCGGGCCTCCGATCCTCGGGTTGATAATCTGACAGCGTGGGTTAACTCCTCGGGTCTTCGGCCCTCGGGTTCGTGTAGACAGTGGCCTCGGGCCTACGGCCCTCGGGTTGATAGGCTGACATTGTGGGTTGACTCCTCGGGCCTTTGGCCCTCGGGTTCATGTGGGGAGTGCTTGATTGATCCGATTGGCTACAAGATATACTGAATGCTCCAAGCTCTGTCTTCTTACAGCTTAGCATCGACCATAAAACAACATTTCGTCATAAGCCCTATTGGGATTTGGCCCTAACTCGAAGCTCGGTTTCAGCCTTCGTGGTCTTGACGCCTCACCTTTGAGCCTTGGGCCCTCAGGCTCGGTTTGTTTAATTACTGCATATATTAAATGCTTGGCACTATGTCTCGGTCTCGGCCATAAAGCCAGTATTTCATGAAAAATACGATCGATGAATAACTATCAAAACAACAGCATTATATCTGGGGCAAGTACACTCGACTAGGAGCTGGCTTGTAAATACCGTAGAGATAATCTCCGTGGCTCCAGAATCTGTCATGTAGGTAATAGAGGTAAATGTAGATAGCGTGTACCTACCTACAGATAAAAAAAACCGGTTAAGAGCATGTCGGACCATGCTCAGTGGAGGGCTGTAGGGTTCCGTGGTTATACAAAAACGACTGGGCCTATTGGGTTCAAAATCAAAATAGTTTCCTTTTGAAGTATTCTATAAGCCTAATATTCATAAAATAAGTGACTGACAATGACTCAGGCTTCGTGTCATAAAAAATCTGAAACGAACGACGTAAAATGATGAGTGTGTATTAGGCTCTGGTCCCACCGCGAGCGAGCAAGCTATGAGCTGTCGATGTCGGCTAGAGAGACAAACAAAAGATAATTGCTCCCGTGTAAATAAAAGAGGTACGGCAATATTTATAGCCCACGGGCCCACGGCTGAGCGAGTAACTAAAAACATCGCCGTGTCTGTCTTGTTCACACGGGAACGCTTATATTTCGTTCGTTTCTGTAGCCGACAAGTCATCATAGCTTACTCGCTCGCAGTGGGACCAGTGCCATAAAGTGGCGTTCCATACTTTGTCTAAGAATTTCATGATCTGGTGTTCTGGTGCGGATCTTTAAGCACATTAATAGTAGATAAGAGCATAATAAGAGTTAAAAGCATATTACAGCACTTACAGCATGAAATATTAAATCAAAACCGAACTACGATCCTTCTCAAGCAAGGATGCTGTAGGATCAAAAGTAGGAAGATGATGCGATGCGAACATAGAAAATAAGTGAATCATGCGTAGGCATGCTATAATTTTTAGGGTTCTGTAGCCGAAATGGCAAAATCAATATTTTCGGAGATAATCGCTCCAGAAGAAAAATAATTGTCCCCCCCCCCGTCAACGTATGATCCATAGGTCCAAGAAATATGATAAAAATCATGGATAGTGGGCTTATAGAATACTTTAAAACAAAACTATTTTGAACATAATCGGCCCATCCGTATTTGAATAGCTACGGATACGGAACCCTACACTGAGCATGGCCCGACATGCTCTTGGCCGATTTTTTAAAGTACAGGGTACGAAAGTGAAAAATTATATTTTACATATTACACCATGAATTAATTAATCTGTTTTTGAGTAAGTAGGTACTATTTTGGGCTCTTTTGACAGTTATCAATATACGTCTCAGTTTATGATTCATTCAATATTCGTTTATTTTCGAATGATTCTAAAGGTGGATTTAAACCAAACGAGCGAATTGTGTTGTTGTCATTCAAAATGTGATTCGTCGAAATTCGTTGATTTCGTAGAGTGGGGGATAGAATGAACATTCGCTCGTTTGGTCTAAATCCGCCTTAATATACAGGGCGTCTCAAAACTACGGGACATAAAGGGAATGTATTTTAAATATTGTAGATATTTACAATATTTACGGTATTTTCCTGAAATTAAGACTTCTGCATTCACAGATTTTATAAAAATTACATGCCTTGTCTGGGAATCGAACCCGCTCAAATAGGAAAATTAAACACCTTCTGCTTTTTTAAATTATTCTCAAGTAACATAGTATCTCATAAGAAAGGAATAGGGTAGAATTACTAAAATTAATTATTAAAATTGCAAGAAAATCATGTGTTCTGTTCATAAGCTATAAAAATAACTACTTAATGATGGAAAACCTATGAATGTAGTACTCGCTATTAATAGCACATTTCGTTGCAAGAGCAAAAATATTTTTTCGACGAAGGTGAAAGTTGGAGACCGAGTGAAACGAGGGCGACAATCACCCGAGATACAAAGAAGTTTTTACACGTGTATCGAATGACTTTTTTCATAACAAGTGCCTTAAAAAGAGAAATTTACGCAAATTTTACTTTTCCGCACTAGTAAGGAAAAGGTCTGTTTTTAACAAAACAGTCTATCATTAATTTTTACAGTATTTTCCCTAGTTTCTCTACATGTCCCATAGTCTTGGGACACTCGATATAGGTACCCTAAACTAAGGTATCAATCGCCCAAGGTTTATATTTGTTCATTCATTTCGAGGTACACGTGGGGAAAATCCAAGCCGACACGACACCTCGCAAACAAATTATCGTTTGCTATTGAAACCCGATTACGAAACGCTGATTCTTTTCACGGGAATTCGGACATAAAAATGTTCCAGCACGTCGGGGACAAAGGAAAACGGACAAATGTGGATTAGCCACGGGTGGGTCCCTCGTTTAAACAAGTGACAGACGACCGCAACGGAAATACATTTGCGGATACGCGTGTGAAAGTAAAAAGGTCAGGGCATGTGTGGAAGTAATGTTATTTTTATCGGGATGGGCGTAGTGAGCTCACTAGGGTATTACCTATACATAATTTTAATCACCCAGGGAACTGCTGCTGGTCGGAGTGATCAGGCTAGTTAATTGAAGAAAAAGTGAAATGAAGCTATGTAAAACTAGATAGTTTTAGATAGTTTTATTTGATGAGCAATCATCGCGGTTCATCGAACGTGTTGAACAATAGATACTCGTATTATTATTAGTGTCGTTGAAAATTTTTATTTAACAAGTAAGTATTTGGAAAATTACAGATTTATCAAAAATTGTGGAATAAAATCCAAGAAAGATTTCAAATTTATATTTCGTAATTCAGTCGGCATCGCGATAGTTATTCGTGAAATAAAACTATGAAAAAGAAATATTTATATCGTAAAGATTTAGCATTTTGTAATTTTGGGTGGCAGTGGCATACTTCGAACAAGAAAAGTAATCCTATTAGATATAATTTACGAAATGTATTGTTCTCGTACGTAATATAAACTAATATAGGTTATAATTAATTAATCTGATCTAGGTGATGATTATTTGTTAATTAGAATCGTCTTCGTGGGCGCTAAGTTAAATGACAAATGCTTTTGAAAAATTGCGGTCAGAAACCGACACAAAACGATAGATACCTACTAAAATAAAATACCTATTTCGAAAATTTTATTTAAAATACTTAAACCTATTTTTCAGGTCTTTAAAGACTTCTTCGCTATGTGTAGGTATGCGTTTTTGTACAATAAAGTGCTAAATTATGTATCGAAAATATGTGACGACGTTCTTATTACACAGAATTAAAGTGCACTGGGACATCTTTTTGAGCATTTTTATACTTGTATACACCTTATTTTGCCTTTGACCTTATCATTAAGCTCAGATTCAGAGAAGCTAACATTTGAGAAGAATAATTCCAACGTTTCATGGAAATTCTTAATGAAGCTAAAATGCTTAGTTGGCGGATCACGGTGTAACATTGTACACAACTAATCCGGAATGGCCGGGAGATGAGTTGTTCAATTATGCATACGTGGTGCTTATTATGATAACGAATCATTAATGGTGGAACGTTTAAGGGGATATCTTGACTTCAATGTGTTCAACTCTTTATGTAGGTAAACATTTTAATTATGAATAATATAGGTACATACGAGTATAGTATCTTTTGTACTCATAATTGTGAGCTCTTTTAATCCGTATAGGTGAAAGAAAGAGACCTAAAATGTTCAAATACACTTTTTATTACGTTTCACTCCTTCGATGAAGATAGAATTGAAAATGCTAGCGATCCTAAACAGAAACAGGTAACGTAAAAATATACAAATAGAGGGGAGACAATGAAAACGCTCTTAACTATTTGGGTATCATTATCTCCCTTTATCGAAAAGCGAGGGTAACCCTTATATTTTCAGGTCTGAAACCATTAATTACATTGACAACCGCACTCGTTTGCATCATTATTAGTCAGCAAAGCGTCCACTGCTTATTTTAAGCCCATTGTGCTTACCATGAGCTGCCATGAGCACTTAATTTCTCTCCATCTCGCTCGTACTCACATATTGGTGCGAGCGAGCCTGATAGAAAGTAAGTCCTGGTAAATAACACGGCGGCGGGTCATGGTACGGGTACAGATGTGAAACAGATGCGGCGCACGACTTACCCCTAAGCTTTACCGGAGACTAGGAAACATTAAAGACAGACAATAATTTTATCACAGGATGTTTCCTTAGCAGAGATCGTACGATTTCCAGCATTTTTGGTGCAGTGTAGTTCAATTAAGGGATGTGAAGTAAGTTATTCGAACGGAGATAGCGAGTTAGGGTTCATCTTTGTATTACAACCTGTTATAATACGTTACAGCTAAGAATTGTGAAATGTAGTTGAGTTAAAGGAATCTAGATTCCAGAGGACACAATGAAATGTCACCAAAAACCCTAGAAGTTTAGTTAAAGGAATCCAAGGGTCAATTTAAGTTGAATCGAATAATAACACGTTGTAAGACAGTAACGAACCTTAACTCACTATCTCCTTATGAATAACTTACACTATATCCCTTAATTGAACTACATTGCACCAAAAATGCTGGAAATTGTACGATCTCTGATCCTTAGTGACTAATAATCTCGCACATACCGTATGTGTAAGTCATATGTATAGAACAGCTTTTAGTATGGGACAACGCCGAAATTGCGAAATAATACACTTTTCTCATATAAAATGTCGAGATCACGTAACCAATTCGTGGGTATTTCTCAGAGCGTAAACGGACATCTCATTCATCTGGTCACGTTTTTTTGGAAGTGGCTGCATCTTTTGGTACCATTTTCGGTCGTCAGATACAACACTCGTTTCTCTATAAGACAACCAAAACCAACCTCAAATCACATATTGGTGCGAGCGAGCCTGATAGAAAGTAAGTCCTGGTAAATAACACGGCGGCGGGTCATGGTACGGGTACAGATGTGAAACAGATGCGGCGCACGACTTACCCCTAAGCTTTACCGGAGACTAGGAAACATTAAAGACAGACAATAATTTTATCACAGGATGTTTCCTTAGCAGAGATCGTACGATTTCCAGCATTTTTGGTGCAGTGTAGTTCAATTAAGGGATGTGAAGTAAGTTATTCGAACGGAGATAGCGAGTTAGGGTTCATCTTTGTATTACAACCTGTTATAATACGTTACAGCTAAGAATTGTGAAATGTAGTTGAGTTAAAGGAATCTAGATTCCAGAGGACACAATGAAATGTCACCAAAAACCCTAGAAGTTTAGTTAAAGGAATCCAAGGGTCAATTTAAGTTGAATCGAATAATAACACGTTGTAAGACAGTAACGAACCTTAACTCACTATCTCCTTATGAATAACTTACACTATATCCCTTAATTGAACTACATTGCACCAAAAATGCTGGAAATTGTACGATCTCTGATCCTTAGTGACTAATAATCTCGCACATACCGTATGTGTAAGTCATATGTATAGAACAGCTTTTAGTATGGGACAACGCCGAAATTGCGAAATAATACACTTTTCTCATATAAAATGTCGAGATCACGTAACCAATTCGTGGGTATTTCTCAGAGCGTAAACGGACATCTCATTCATCTGGTCACGTTTTTTTGGAAGTGGCTGCATCTTTTGGTACCATTTTCGGTCGTCAGATACAACACTCGTTTCTCTATAAGACAACCAAAACCAACCTCAAATCATTCAGCCACTTCCAAAAAAACGTATCCAGATGAATGAGATGTCCGTTTACGCTCTGAGAAATGCCCTCGTAATAAAATAAAATTGTTTTTTGCCTGAGTTAGATACTGACATACACGAAACTTTTATGTTATGTTGGTCCGATACTAAAATTTATTGTTGATGATGACGACTTACAATTTTTGTAAGGTGTCCTACTCCCTGACTAAATCCTTCCAGGACGATAATATTGTAATACATTTTACACAAACCCTAATTAATTTAACTCCATAAATATATAGGTACCTACTAGCAAATCTACTCAAACGATTAGTGTATAGAATCGTACATTCGCGTAACCTTGCATAACGAGATCAATCGTCTGAACCAATCGCACCGAAATAGACCAAAGAGACGCGGCAACTATCCATTGAGCAATGGACCTGAATACTTATTCCTTTTTCCAAAAAGGTTCGCTCTGGGCTTTAACAACCTATTGAATATTTTATAATAGGAATATTTTTCTCTACTAGCTTTATCTGCTCGTTAAGACTATTCGTTTAGGTCTTCTTTTGAGATACAAGACACGGACGGAGATGATATTGCCGGCTTTTTTGGTTGTATAGTTCGGGAAATATTATTTGACCGTGTGTTATCTTACTTACGACCTTTTGTTTTGCGTGAACACTTACTAGACAATCAGCAGTCTATAGCAATTTTCTATTGTAAATGATGCAAAACAAAAGGTCGTACGTAAGATAAGAGTCGGTCAAATAATATTTCCCGAACTATATGAATTTTGTTGGCTGTCCCCTGTTGGACGTAGATTTCCCCTATTAACTATCCGTATGGAAGTATTAACTAGTAGGTATATAACCACAATCGTCACGCAAGGCAAGCTGGTCGGTGATCGCAGTAGTATGTCCACAATGATGATGCTGCTGCATCATCAATAAACGATTACAGTATTTTATAGTAGTTATTATGATAAGACCACCAAAATACTTACCCTTATTCATGAACGTTTGTTAACTTAACAAGCGCTAATAATTGTTGGTCCCTCTCGGTCTTAACAATGTGGCCATAAAAACAAAAGGGACAAACAATTATAACGTTTATGAATAGGTTAGTCTGCACCTTACACTAATCTTTTAATTTCTAATAAATACACAAACTCAAATAACTTGTCAAACGTACAAAATGAAATAGCTTCATAACACTTAAATTAACATATAGGTATATTTATATATCGCCACAAAGTTCTCATTAAATTAAGCTGTAATAAAGTAGCACTAACCGGAACACTTGTTGATATTTATTACACGTATATAGGTATCCAATAAGATTACTTATATAGATAATGTAGCGAGTAAAAATGAAGATAAATACATTATTATGCTATTTATATACATCAATAATGATACCTGTACCTTTTATACGCATAATTACACAACAAGTAAGGTTATTAATTAAGAATGTGTAGGTATTACACAAAATACACAAATCTGAAATGACACAATTCTGACAGCAAGTTTTTACTTTGTCTCAATTAATAATGCATTTTTATTATTACTGTGCATAACTATATCGCTAGAGCAACAATGTATTATGTAGGTATTTATACAGTGTGTAAAACAAATATGGGTGACAAATTAATCAAGACTTACGACTCATTATTGTAATCATTAATAATGAGGTTTTATTAACTTATATTATCCAGCTGCATATTTGTGCCGTTTGGGGTAGAAACACTTGGCCCCTGGGGACCTGGAGCCCACGAAATATTTAAAGGGCTTAAGAAGCGGCTCGTAGACGCCTCCGGTGACTAGAAACCTGGCTAATACCTCACCCAGCGAATAGCAATTGCTATTGAGCGAGGTAATTCCGCCAGCCTTCTGGGCACCCTACCATCAGGCACGGAGCTCGAGCCTATTTTTTATTTTTTCATCACACCTGTTCGGTAAGTGCGCCAATACGCTGCGGTGATGCGCGCCGTAGGTGCGTCATTACGTCCTAGTAGGCCGTTAAGGATTTTCATACAACATTACGTCGCACTAGCGCGGTCCGGCGCACGCCGCGCACCGCGCCGAGATTTCTTTTATGAAAATGATGAAATTAAGTCATCCCTGATTTAGACCATTTTAGAGTAGTTTATTGTATTAGTTTGTGAAAATATATTGTTTTATTTACTTTTCTCTGTCTGTCCGTCTGTCACAGCCGATTTACTCGGAAACTATAAATGTTACAGTAACGAAATTTGGTAAGGATATGAGTTGTATGAACCGCTACAGGATTATGATACTAAATTGTAAACAAAACCATTGGGGTGGGGGCCCTCCATACATGTAACTGAGGGATAGAAAAGATTTTTTAGCTGTATATAAGCGTGTGGGGTATTAATAGAAAGGTCTTTAAAAATGATATAAAGATTTATAGATCTAATTTTTATTTAAGCAAAACGTTTTCGAGATATCAGCTCTCAAAGTCTGAAAAATGTGTCCCCCACCCTTTATTTTTTAAACTACGCGATGTAAAATTCTAAAAAATATATATGTTATGCACAGTAATAAACTCTATCAACGATTTTTGGTTTGAATTAATTATCTCCTATAGTTTTTGAGGTAGGTTGATTTAACTGTATTTTTTAATAATAAATTGATAATGGTACGGAACCCTTCGCGCGCGAGTCCGACTCGCACTTGGCCGGTTTTTCTTTGTATATTTATTTAAATACAGTTTCACTTATATTTAATTATAACTTCACCATTTTTTACGATTTACTGAGGAGCAATGTAGTTGTAAATAATGTTATAACCGTTTTCATATAATGGGATAATTAGGCACCTTTTACATTAGATTGCGGGCTGACTTATGATGTATGGATAAAATTTGTTGCAAATTGACGCGGTTTTAATATCTAGATGCAATGCCAATTCGCGACAATCTGGATCGAGCATAAATATATACTCGCCGGTAACAAACGGTACAATAGAAATAAACCACCAAATAGAATATCATGCACTAGACTCACCTGTACTGCCAAACTCCAAGGAAATCCAATAAGACAGGGATTTTATCACTCGATCGATCTAAACGGTGTGTGCGCGCGTCCCGTTCCCAAGCTTCACTACTTCCGCGAGTGGCGCTGTCGGGTTAGGGTCTTGTCCGGCGCATGCGCGCCGAGCAAACTCGGGCGATTCCATTGGCGGGATTTTGATATTGCACCGATTGAGTTACGTTTTGGCATTGCATCGGGATGAAAACAGTATTGAATATTATAGACGTTAGGAACGAAACATCCCGCCCACCAAAATACCAATGGGATTTTCCCGAAATAAGAACGGTTGAGAAAATGTTAACAAAACGATAAAAACTAAATTTACGATGCTAAGCTTAAAACTAAAGAAACGTTAACGTGTATGTTTATTCGGATGGAAGAGGACACAATTTGACCAGGGGCCTTTTGACTAGGTGATCCCTAGCGGTTTTAACGGTAGCCACCCGAACTACTCCATCTGGCCCAGGATGCAAAACCATAACTCGTCCTAATGGCCAATGAAGAGGAGGTCGGTTGTCATCCTTAATAAGAACAATTGAATTTACGGTGAGCGGAGTCGAATCTTTGGTCCACTTTGGCCGCTGAGATAGCGCGTGCAAATATTCGTTTCTCCAGCGTTTCCAAAATTGTTGTGGGAATGCTTGGATAAGTTGCCACCGGTTGAGTCGATTGATTTTAACATCCGCGTAATCTGAATCTGGAACCGCAGTTGGAGGTTGAAGCGTTAAGAAGTGCCCGGGTGTTAAAACGTTTAAATCGTTAGGGTCGGAGCTTAATGGACACAAAGGTCTTGAATTTAAAATTGCTTCGATCTGAGTGAAGAGGGTGCTGAGCTCTTCGAACGTCAAGGTTTGATCACCAACGATGCGATATAAATGACTTTTCGCGGCTTTGATTTGGATTTCCCAAATCCCTCCAAAGTGTGGAGCGGAAGGGGGATTACGTTTAAACACGATTCGTTCTGCGTGCGATGCTTGTTCGATACATGACGCCAATTGTGAACTCGCGCCGACGAAGTTCGTACCACAATCCGAACGAATGACGTTACAACGACCGCGACGGGCAACAAAACGGCGCAACGCTGCTATGAAACCGTCAGTAGATAAGGTTGACACTACTTCCAGATGAACGGCTTTTGTACTGAGGCATACGAACAAGCATAAGTAAGCTTTATCGATTTTTGCACCACGATGTGATCCCAGTTTGATTCGGAAAGGACCACCGAAATCAACGCCTACCTCTGAGAACGGTTTAGCCTGATTTACGCGAAAGGCGGGAAGATCGATCATGAACGGTTGCAGAGGCTGTGGATGCAAGCGGTAGCATCGGATGCACTTTGAAAGTTGGTGTCGTATAGCTCGCCTTGCCGCAAGTATCCAAAATTGTTGTAAGATCAAGTAATGAGTCGTGTTAAGACCGGGATGAAGATTGATACGATGAGCTGACTCAATTACTGCGGTGGTAAGCACACATTTTCTGGGCAGTAGTGCGGGATGCTTGTGTTCGAATTCGAGCCCTGAGCGAGCGAGACGTCCGCCCACCCTGAGTATACCCTGGTCGTCCAAGAATGGGTTGAGTTTACGAAGACTGCGTGGTAGCTGTTTTCGCAACTTGAGCTTCGTTATGACATCGGAAAAGTGCCGGTTTTGAAAATGCTTGACGATCGTTAGTAACGCGCGATGCCGCTCTATGTCCGAGACAAAAACGCTGTCCGATCGTGGAACAGTAGAACGCGTGTGGTCACAAAACCTGTGAATATAGGCTAAGACGCGACAAATCTTATCTAACGACGAGTGCCTCTCGAACAAGCGATCAATCATAGTCGATTGTTTGGTTGCTTCGGTTTGGTGTGTAACTAAGGTTACTTTACGCTGTTCGGACAACACCACGTCATCGTTGTGGCGATTTGTTTTAATATCTCTTGGCCACTCAGAGGGCGCTTGGGACAACCACTCTGGGCCCGCCCACCATAGCTGATTGTTGAGCAATTCCTGTGGTAGTTGGCCACGAGAACATATATCTGCCGGATTCGTTCCCGAAGGAACATGTCGCCAGCAGGCGGTAGGAACGATGTCCTGAACATGGCTTACACGGTTAGCGACAAAAGTGACCCAGCGAGACGAAGGGGCACGCAACCAAGCCAATGTAACGGTTGAATCGCACCAAAGGAAAGTTTCGGGCGAAGGAATGCGTAAAGTATCCTTCACAAATTTGATATGGTCAGCTAACAGGACCGCTGCGCATAACTCCAGGCGGGGTAAAGATTGTTTCTTCAAGGGAGCGACTCGTGCCTTCGCGCAGACGAGAAAGACGCGGACTGAGCCGTCCGCTTCGGTTACGCGTAAGTAGATCACAGCACCATACGCTAATTCGGAGCTATCACAAAATCCATGAAGCTGATACGACTGAGCACTTTCGATGACAAATTTGCGTGGAATCTTCAGATCCCTAATTAGAGGGAGCTGCTGGGAGAAGTTGCTCCATTGGGACACTAATTCCGGTGGAGGAGTTTCATCCCACGAAGAACCGAGAATCCATAGTTTCTGGATCAAGGCTTTGGCATGGATTGTCAAAGGAGACAAGAAACCCAAAGGGTCAAAGATTCTAGCGACCTCACTTAGAATCGTTCGTTTGGTACACGGTTGATTTGAAGGTTGGACGTTAAAAACGAACGAATCTGAAGCAGGCTCCCACTTGAGGCCTAGAACTTTGATGGTCGTGTCTTCGGCTTCGGTAAAAGTGATGGCTTCCGAAAGACACGCGTTTGAGGGTAAATCACTCAAAAGTTCGGGTCGATTACTCACCCATTTTCGCAGCTCAAATGAGCCGAGACTGAAGAGAGCGATAACCTGCGATTTAATATCGCGAGCATCCTCCAGCGAGGAACTTCCGGTGACGACATCATCGATGTAGACATCAGAAGTTAAAACGGTCTTGGCTTTGGGGTAATTTGAACCCTCGTTGATAGCCAATTGCTGGACGGATCTGCAAGCGAGAAACGGAGCCGAGGAGACCCCGTACGTTACGGTATTTAGTACGTATTCCTGAATAGGCTCATCTGGGTGACCTCGCCAGAGAATACGCTGGTAATCGCGGTGATGGGGAGCTACGTTAATTTGACGGTACATTTGGCGCACGTCGGCCATGAAGACCACTTCGTGCTCACGATAGTGAAGAAGAATCTCCACGATGTTGGATTGTAATTTCGGGCCTATTAAAAGCGTATCGTTAAGCGATTTGGAATTCGCGTCTTTAGCTGACGCGTCAAAGACGACACGAAGCTTCGTAGTTGCGCTTTCCGGCCTCAAAATACAATGATGTGGTATATAATACTTGCCCTGGCCCATGGTTTTTGCAGGCACCAAGGACATGTGACCACTTTCGATGTAATCGGTCATGAAATCAACATATTGTTGTTTCAAGTCTGGATCACGAGACAGGCGCTTTTCGATAGCGTGGAAGCGTCGCAGTGCTATCTCTCGAGAGCCCTGGAACACTGGCTCAGCGTTGTCCTTGAAAGGAAGGCACACGAAATATCGACCAGTCTCGTCACGGTAATGTTCGTTTGTGAAACTATTTTCACACAATTGTTCTTCTGGGGTCAATCGGGAAGATTGGGGAACGGTATCGATTTCCCAGAAACGTTGAACCATATGGTTTAAGCTATCATCAACACTTGGAGACGACGGGACGCTGAGCAGACACGATGATGCCAGGCGAAACTTCCCGAGGATAAGCCAACCGAAGACAGAGTTCATGGCTCGCGGTTTATTCGTGCAGCGTTTCAAACGTTGATCAAGAAGTGACTCTACAAAGATGTCGGCAGCAAACAAGACATCGATTGGACCAGGAATGTCAAAACCAGGATCAGCTAACGGTAAAGTCTTGAACTCATCCCCTCCAGTCGTGGTAAGTTTTGCGATAGGTTGCTCTCCGCACAGTTTCGGTGAGACAAACATTTCCAGGCGGAAGTGCACTGTCTGATTAGAACCAACATCACACGTGACCTTACCCGTCACCGATGCAGGAGCGCCTCCCAGCACACATGGCCCATCACTAGTCGGTGTAGGCTGCAAGTTCAGCCGTTTAGCCGCGCGAGTTGTTAATAAATTATTTTAACTTCCAGTGTCAAATAATGCCCGGAATGTTTGAAACTCGCCAGAGGCATCACGAATCTGGACGAGTGTGGTTGCCAACAACACGGTCGTATTCGAGGGTGAACTCGGTGGAGGTAACGATTCTTTAGTCAATAAGACCACTGAACTTGATTGTTCACCTGAAGGCTCAGGGTTGTTAGCCACTTGGTCACGGTGCAGCAGAGTATGGTGTTTACGTTTGCATTTCTGACATGAAAATATCGATGTGCATTGACGAACCGAATGAGACGCATTGAGACAGTTGTAGCACCACCGCTTCTCAGAAGTGACAGCCATGCGCTCGTCAATAGATTTATCTAGAAATGCCTTACAGGCCGATATGTGATGTTCGTCACCACAAAAGGAACATTTTCGGATAATTTTTGGTGTTGCTGACGCTTTGGGGGGGTTGACCTCTTGTTTATTACTTTTCGCCAGGGAGTTAACGGTAGGAACGAGAAGTGTGTGTGTGACATTATGCCTTTTCGTTTTTTGCAAAGTTGCTGGCGCCTCTTTATAAGTGTTAGCACTTTTAGGGGTAACGGTTGTAAAATGCGTGTCGCGTAATAACGCTTCGCTTTTCGAGTGTAAATACGCCCTAATTTGCTTATATTGCGGCATCTCAACATCGGTATGTTTTTCCTCAAACTCACGACGCAGCTTTGTATCTAACTTAGCAAGGATGTTATAACATAGGATGAAGTCCCAATGTTCGACTGGCAACTTTAATTGTTTTAAAATAGTCAAGTTTTCGTCAATCGTGTCGAGCGCGTGTCGAAAGTCTTGAGCGTTATTTGTTTTGAAACTGACATCTAAAATGTCACGCCAGCACGTAAAAGCTAATTCGCGTTTGTCCTCATAGCGGGACTTAAGAGCATCATATGCACTTGAATAATGCTCACTTGAGACCGGGAACGTTCTTATTAACGATAAGGCGTCAGCACGTAGAACGGACACTAGATAGTGAAATTTCTCGATATTACTCAACACGGTAGATTCGTGAATAAGCGCATTAAAACTCGCGATAAACTCGGGCCATTCCTTAATGGCACCCGAAAAAGTAGGTAGCGTGATTTTCGGAAGACGCATGTTACTACTGTGCGAACCCGTTACTGAATTCCGTCTCGAAGAATCGGGTTGATGAGATGAACCCGGTTGTAATTTACGCTGTATCGACACGACCTTGAAATACGCTTCATCGAACCGTTCCTGAATCTCGTTCTCAGTATCGTCAACATCATCGCCTAAGAGATCCGAAATGATCAAATGAGATTCATGAAAACTGTCAGCGATATTTTTTATTTCCTGGCAATATGAGAGAAATAAATCGACCTGTGAGGTATCGGTATTGGCCAAGGTTCCTATTTCCAAAGCCTTGGTTATACGGTTTTAAAGCGATAGTTCGTTTACGTCGCAAACTGGGCAAGTTGTTGACCGAATAAGTTTCCTCAGTACATTTCTTACCTACATTCGGTTTAGATTTACGCCTCGTTAGATACGACATTATTATTACGTAATTAAAACAATGGTCACATATACGTAAATACTAAAAAAGAAAACAACGATGCACGTAGTTAAAAATGTTATCTGAGATAATACCTACGGCAACAAGCCGACTTCGATGTTCGTGTAACGCGACAACTATTAAAATTCGTCACTTCGAGTACCTACGATCAATTAAACTTTAATTTGAACAAACCTGAAAACACACAGAACGTAACGTGATTTTCGAAATCGACATTAAAACCTCTTAAAATATTTTCGGATTTTATTTTTTTAAATAACCTATTAATGGCAAACTAACGTTAATGCATGAAATCTCCGTTTACAAAATTAATAAATCAAATAGACTTAATTATTCCCCTTTAAGACGACAATACGTTAAGTTAAAGTTTCAATTTCAAAGTTAAATGACAATTTTAAATCACGACTGAGCGATCGAAGTGAATAAGTTTATTAATACGAAGTACGGCGGTACGGTAGGTAACCAGAATACAATAGAAAAACCAGCGTTAGAGCCGCGTGCTAACTCTCGTAAGGCGGGGGTCTAGTTATACTGGCGATGTGATTCCACGAATTGCCTACTCGTCGAATATTGTAGGTTATAGTTTTATAAATTGTAACGATTGATATGAAATCTCCATGATTTAAATACTAATGTACTGCCAAACTCCAAGGAAATCCAATAAGACAGGGATTTTATCACTCGATCGATCTAAACGGTGTGTGCGCGCGTCCCGTTCCCAAGCTTC
>JALPQI010012325.1:0-45699 GCA_025490895.1 Thaumatotibia leucotreta
AGAAATTTAAAAATGCAGTGATTTTCGAACTATATTTATACTTATATTTTTTTTTAGCCACGGGATCTCTGGCTTTCAACTTTTCTCATAACAAAATGACTCTTTTAGCAATAGTAATAACAGCCCGTAAATAATAACCTGCGCCAGCGATCACAATCGAGAGGTAACATTATACTCTTCGATTGTTTTTATCGACGGTGTTAGGTTCTTTTGTAGATCATCGATTTCGCGGATTCGAATTTTAAATTTGGAATCGGAATGTGACTTATGGGCTTGACTTACATTGTAAATGTGGCGGTTCGGGAAATCGACGTAATTAATTGTGTCGACCAATTTATAGAACGTAGTAGGATTAAGAAAGGATTTGAGTAGTTTTTGCTTCGTATTTATTGATTGCAATGAAACAAAATCATTGTTTTTTTTAATAACTAAAAGTCATTTGATAAATATCAATATACTTATGTTCAATTCGATAGTAGCACTCACAAGTGAAGAGTGAGAACATAATATAGGTACACAGAAATTATTTAATGTTCTGAGATTCTCTTCTGTTGTTTTAGTAACTGAAACTAAATTTACAAGTTTAAATTCAATCGATCTGACGATTCGTTTTTTTTATGGTGTGCCTACACACATATACACACACACACACACATACAAATTCTCCAAATAATCCCTCCCGCCCTATACAGGGCGTCCCACGATGATGTCACATGGAAGGTACCTTAAAAATCATAAAATAATCATAGCAGCTAAAAGAAGCTGCTTGCTTGCTTTCATTTTATTTTTAAAATTGTATGGAAAAAAATATTGCGTATTAATTATTGCAAATCAACATATTCACATTGCACGCAGAGCAGACGGCCCATGAAGTCGAAAAGCTTTCGAGTGGAGACCACGGTTTGGCAAACGCAGAGTAAGAGCGCCCACAAGATGGTCAGACGAGCTCGTGAAGATCGCTGAGAGACGCTGGATGCACGTCAGTTCCAACCGATGTGCAGGTCCAAAGGATTGTTTAGTACCTAGTGGATGTCTTGTGTCTGAAAAGATGATAATAAAAAAATCTAACATTTTCAAAGACCAACAGTACCAAGCAGAGTCCTATTTACCGATGATCCCATTATTATTCCCATTCGTGATTCACCAGAGCGAGAGAGCAAACAGCTACTGTGCGACGTAATGCATTGTCAATATGACTGTTTGCTTGCCGGACTGAGTGCGACTGATGGGCAAGGGTTGACACAAAATGTTAATTTTGTTTGACACAAAATGTTAATTTTAATGTATGATCAAAGTATTTAGTAGTAAATTCTCCGAGGACCGGATATTTAAAAAAATATCATATTATGCTCAGAAAGTGCTATTTTTAAGTATAAATTTATTCATTTAACGGAATACTTTTTCGCACACGTGCAGGAATGATTTTTAGTATTTTTCTACGCGGTCTGGTTGGTACCGCGGAGATTGTCTTTTTTCCCCGCATAATATTTTGTAAAATGTTGTATGAAATTAATGTTGAAAGTTGGCTATTATTTAACTGGTGTCGGTTTAACACTTTATTCCTTAAAATATATAAATAAACATATATGTATAATAAAAATAAAAATCTTAAAACTCTGGAAAATCCAGCCCGCGTCTTTAAAATTATGTCTCACAATTTCCGAGTGCTTCTTGTACAGTATATAACGTCGACTGACAAGCAAAACTCACTATTAAAAACTGTCACTACTCTCAGCAACCTCTTATGACATTATTAAGTCAGAACTGAGATACGAGCTTTATTTCAAGTAGGTATTTGTTACTTAGTGAGTTTTGCTTGTCAACCGACGATAAATACTGTTGAATAGGTAATCTTTCAATGAACTTATTGTCAAAAATTTATATTTTTTTAATTGCTTTTGACAACCCTAAGATCAGAAATGGCGATGCATTGTAGACGGCGCCTGGTTGAACTTTTGAGTTCAATTAGTCGATCAGAAAGCCCTGCCAGCCGCTGTGTGCAGAGATTAGTACAAATATTTTTCTATTTAGTCCATACTTGAGCATTCTTCCGTAATTTATGGTACAATACTGTAGGTGTATGTAGGTACGGAAAGGTACTTACTTCTTACGTTAGCTTTGCAAGCTGAACGAACTGAATAAACACCAAATACTGTAAATACTTTTACTAAAGGTGTTTTCAAATCCAGCCGCATCGGGATGATAATTATAAGGAACACAATTTTAAAAATATGAAACTTATCATATTTCGAATGTTGTCAGCCTCTGTAGCCTAGTTTATAGTGACCCTGCCTACGAAGCTGGAAGTTCTGGGTTTAAATTCCGGCTATGGCATTATTTGTGTATAATCACAAATATTTCGTTTCTTGGTCGTGGGCTCGTGGCTATGTATGTAAGTATCTATGTGTATTATATATATCGCTGACGATTTTAACATTTAGCTCCTAATGCATGCATAAGCACAGGTGAAATATATGTCCAGCAGTGAACTAAGGTAATCTGATGATGCGATAACCCAAGGGACAACAGTTGCATAGTTGGCTAGAAGAAAGTATCCTGCACGCTCTACTATCATGATTAGTGAGTGCATGATGACCTTTGAAAGGCCACGGAACTGTCAAAAAAATCAATATTAATATAATTAAATCCAGGAAAACGTAACTTTAGCAACGAATGACGCAAAAAAAGTGATTGACCCTAAAACATTTTGCTCGAGTAAAAGGTACCCGACTTCACCCTGTCGCGTCATCTACGAACAAATAAAACATGAAAGCCGCGCGCCATACTGAATTGTCTTTCCAAAACGGTTCCGAATTTTTGTTAACAAGTGTCACCCCCTTTTCCAATGAATTTGATATTCAACCTATAAAGACTTAAGCCCCCATTTAAATATAGTTGTGATTGGTCCATCAAAGTTTTGATTGGCTATATTCTATAAACGTTTGTCAAAGATGTTGCGCCGAAATATGCGCGGTATTAAGAAAAGCGCTATGTCCTGCCCATCTTGGCACAATTAACCCTTAAATCGACAACGACACTTTTTTTGAAAAAATACATAAAACTATAGTTTTTATGCCTATTTATATGATTTTAAATAACAAAAAATTAATAAAAAAAATCGCTTATGGATAGTTTTTCAGAAATCATATGTCAAGTATGTTGCACGTTGCCAACTATGCAGTGAATAGGTATTGGGCTTGAACGTCCAGTATTTTTGCCATTGCCAATTGTACGGTTAATTTAGTTCATTATATTTTTTATTTTTTTTTACATATATTATATAAAACAAGATATTTTATGTCAAAATCCTTATTAAAAAACTTATAATTTCAATAAGTAAGTAGTAATATCTTAGAACCTGTGGACTACAAATGAAAAAAAAGGGACACTGAAATTCAAGGCTGACATAGAATATTATAAGTTTTTATAAATGGTAAATATACATTCACGTGGTTCTATGTCAGCCTTTGATTTCAGTGTATCTTTTTTCCATTTGTAGTTCACAGGTTCTACGATTTAAGTTCACAATTTAGTAAAATCAATGCATTTAGAGCGGCTTAGTTTACTTGGCTCATAATCAACAGCGATGTCCGAATGATGTCCTTATCATACGGGAATAACGGGAAGCAAAACTTTTTTCAGATTGACTTTAGTTTACATGTTTGTTGGACTTAAATAAAAGAAATTAAGTCGCTCCAATGAAAAATCAATACTGGGAGTCACTGAAAATATGCTGTTTTCTGTACTGCTGTGCAGCATCTTCCTCGTCAGAGTTTTCGGCACCTAGGAAACTTTTTTTGGACTTGAAATCACACAGCTTTATTAGAAATACATTACATAAAAATAATATATAAATATATTAATAATTCTTTGATATATTGGGCAGCAAAAGCTCATTGAGTGCGAAAATCTATTTCGTTATTAGTACCTACGTCGTTATGAGTAGTATGTAAAAAAATGGCCATATAGCGATATTATGATATAGATGTTATTGCAGGTCACTTAGTACTGGTTTTTACATAAAAAGTGTCCCATTTTCATTTCATTTGAGTGGTTTTACTCGAAATTATAATGTGTTGATGAAGCACGGCAACATTGGCAACGAGAAAAATACTGGACATAGTTAAAACACCGTATCATTGGCAACGGGAAAAATAGTGGACATAGCAACAACAACATAAAACATGGCATAGTTGCCAACGGGAAAAATACTAGACATTCTACTTTGCAAGTAATAAACTCATTGATGAACTGTGTTAGAAGTTTCAGGTAAACAGAAATATGTACTTCAAGTATTTAGTTAAATAGATGTGCAAATTAAACAATACCTCATCATACAAAATTACGAAAAAAAAAATTGTTAACGTTAGGCCGGGTGACGTGTCCTTCCCAATTGGGTATCTTGGCGGCGATTTAAGACAAACTAGCGTTTCTGTTGGCTCGACACATTTTTTTTCAGGATAATAATCATTATGCGATACACTTACACTGCTTAGTTTTCGCTTCAGCGTTTTGGTTTCTTGTGTAGATTTTTGTATTTTGGATGTCTAGTATTTTACCCGGTATCGAATTAAGGGTTAAACAATTGGTTTTGGGGGCTTTTTGAGCTGGCGTTAGACGTCCATGTTATTGTATATGGTCGCAGCGCGTCATGTAAATGAACAAAACAAATACGCTTAATATTAGGATAAAGATAACCGTCAATTATATTTATTGGATCAGTCATGAGGCAGAATAATCGGGATATGCTGCGGGCGTGGTTGGTATAATACGCCCGAATGTGTAGTAAAGGTTATTTATTGCTTTGGCCAGTGCGGACCTGGGCCTCGCCCCTGCGCAGAGTATAAAAGATAGACGATTTTGTTTTCTGGTTACAGGAAAGTCAAGGCAGATATAGGTAGTTTCAAGAAGGTTGATGTCACCCACACGTCAACATGTCATATAAACACAAAGGGAAATTGAAGGTGGTAGAACCTCGTGCAGAGTCCGCCCGGATAGCTATCACCGTCTTACCCGTTAACCTGCCGGTAAATACTTAAATAGTTAGTACTGTGTCCCGATTTGGGGGTAAGATAGCCAGTGTAATTACTGGCATAGATAGAGTCAATCCATCTAAGTCCTCAGGGTAGGCAGCGCATACGCGATTTTTTCATAAATCATTAAACATAATTTATTTGCAGAAAAAGGGTCAATATACAGGTCTTAAAATAAATATGGATATGTACGTATGTATGTTTGGTCACTATGTCCACGGACCTCAGTTCCTCCTTTCCATCAGGTGGGCTGAGAGCTCAGTTGTCTGTCTACCTTCGACACATACCCAGTGTCGAAGGTAGACATAAATTAGTGTTCTTTTTTCGCACTGATAGCAAATCTAAAATTGTTTGTAAGAGTGACTAAAAAATTAGTTCAAAGGATTTGCTTCAATATTTTGATGCAAGTCACATGAAGTCATTCATTCATTCACTTTTTTTTTACAATTTTGCTTAGGTACTTTATTTAAATGAATGTGTGTGTCACCTTGACCCTGGTGAAATTACCTATATTACTCGTATATATACAAAGTTGTGATTATATTAGCTAGAAAACGACCACTAACTGGACAAATTTTCCATTTATTTATGTCTATGCAATTTTAATTGCCAAGTGATATTTAATGTTATACTTCATAATCTGTCAAATAGTCGATAATGGAGACGAATCCGAAGTTAAACATTTCGTATCTATCTGGCATCATTTTGATAAGTACTTATACGCATTTTATACCAAAGGCCTTAAAAATCTATAGGAGTGGAGAGGGGGTATACAATTACGTATCGCAGACATAATTATTAGGAAGATATCACTTTAGCGATAAGATATCTATTTGCACCTTAATCTAATGCTCTGCTTTTTTTTTTAAATTTAAATGTCTTCTCCGTAATGCAATAAAGATTAACATTGGCATTACTACCTACTTATACTCATATTACAAACTTACCGTGTTCAATGGACGGGTAGGGGACTGTGACCTAAGTCAAAATCCGTCGGCTGGCAAGCAAAACTTACTATAAAAACTGTTACTACACTTAGGAATCTCGTATGTCAGTATAAGGCTGCGTTTTCACCAGAGATGTGCGAGGATGTGTTTGCATACAAATGACACCTATTAATGACTCGGGCGATTGTCATTTGTATGGAAACACATCCTCGCACATCTCTGGTGGAAACGCAACCTTAAATCAAAACCTATATACGAGTTTTATTTCAAACAGGTACCTATTTGTCACTTAGTGTAAGAAATATTGATTATATTGTAAAATAATTTCATACATGAGATAGTTGTTCTCATAAATGGTAGGTCTATTGTTAATATATTCAAGACCACGTGGTTTGCTATATCCGGTAATGGTGACACCAGGTTGGCGCCCTTTTTGCCAGGTATAAAATAACTGTTCAATGTGGGACTGGTGATTATTCTGGCTGAGCTGTTGAATTGATAGCATCTACTTAATGTTACGGAAAGTGGTGTTACATTGTTGAGAGTGATCATATTAAAATACTTCAATAAATAAAACATAATTCTAAAAGTGTTGGCGTTATACTTATCTACCTGATACTTATATCAGAAGTGGGTATGGTATGAGTTGCTTCCTACAAAAATGACGGGAAGCAGTGATACATTCAAAACAAAGCATACATCTCGCTCAAGAACCCGACGTTCACGACATGAAGATACATCGAAACACAAGGCCAGCCGACGGCGTCATCGACGACGCCGTAGCAGTAGTGAGAGGTCTGTGGAGTCTCCAGCAGCGAGTTATCACGGCGGAAAGCGGAAGTCGCGTTCCACGCAGCGCAAAAAGTCCACTAAACGACGACGATATGAACATCGCCGCGAGAGCTCAACACGAGAGAAATCTCTGCGTCCTGGCCGTTACAGTTATACGCCAGCTAGAGATACAAGACAGCAAGATTCGCCCAGAGAAACGACCCCGAGGTTAAGAGATGCTGCTTTGGCGAGCATGAGTGATACAGCGTCGAAACATCAACAACAGGACGAGAAAGAAGCGGAGCAGTCTGCGTCGGCGCCACCGGTCCAGGGACTGCTAGACTCTTCTGAGACTATGCGAAAGAGCACTGAGGTACCGAATAATAATCTACCCTCTAATTTAACAGATATTGCATTGTTTTTTCAAAATTTGTTGAAGTCTAACACACATAAAATGTCGTACGATAAAAATATTATTCCCAATTTTGATCCTGCACAAAAGAACCAAAAAATAGAGAACTGGATCGCCAAAGTAGATGAATGTGCTAAAATTTATAGTTGGTCAGATGAACAGACTTGTCACTTTGCGTTGCCTAAGTTAGCGGGTTATGCTAGGAAGTGGTATGAAGGACTTCTATCTATTCTCATGACTTGGTCAGAATGGCAGGAACGTTTGACCAAAGCGTTTCCTTCTGAAACTAATTACGCTGCGTTATTAATGGACATGTTAGATAGGACCTTAAAACACGGGGAGTCTGTTGACGAGTATTATTATGACAAAATGATACTTCTTAACGCATGTGGTATTAAAGGTAAACAAGCCGTTGATTGCTTAGTCTATGCTATAGATGATAGGATTTTACGCTCGAGCGCTATGGCAGCTCGCTTAACTGATACTGAAGATTTGTTGAAATTCTTAAAAGATTTTTGCAAAGAAAATAATCTGCGGACATCTAAACGATCAACTGCAAGTGCTTCCAATGACGTGGTCTGCTTTAAATGTAACCAATCTGGTCATCGTGCTTTTAACTGTCGAAATTCAAATAAACCGGAAACCTCGTGCTATAATTGCAAAGAAAAAGGGCACATATCCACTAAATGCCCTAAACCTATTGTCAAATGTGACAATTGTAATTTGATGGGACATAAATCGATTGATTGCTTCCGAAATAAAATTAATTTAAATAATAGCAATACAAAAACTACCGAAAAAAAGACCATGTTTGCGCAAAGCCTTAAACCTGATTCCAAATATTACAAAAACGTAATTTTAAATAAGAGCATTACTTTGCAGTGTTATATTGACTTTGGAAGCGATTGCACCTTGATCAGACAGGATGTTGTTGATAATAATTCATTGCCAACATTCGCTAACGATTTACCATCGATACGCGGTTTTGGAAATAATTCGTACACGCCCTTAGGACGTACAAAGTTTAGTTTAACGCTAGGCGAGGTTACAGCAGAAATAGATGCCTATATTGTAGACCCCGCTGTACTATCTGAAGGGGTTTTAGTAGGACAGAATTTCACGGAAAGGCCGGAAGTTGTTGTCGTAAAAACACATGATCGATTAGACATCTTAAAGCGTGATACAAATACTGAATGGTCAACACTAGCGAATAATATTGAACCCACAAGTGATAAGGTAGTGCTTAGAATTACGACGGATACCAAGATAGGCGCATTTGATTTTGTAGACTGCAGTAGTAGTAATGGACAAAATAATTGCGATATTTTGGTAAACGACAGTTTGCGGTGTCAGAAAAATTTTGATTATTGTGTCATTGGGGGAGTTTACAGTATAGATAAGGGTGATTGTAAAATCGCGGTCATTAACCAGTCTGCAGAACCAATAACATTGAAGGCAGAATCATTATTCGTACGGGCTAGTAAGATTTCCGTTGAGGAATCTAGCGCAGATTCAAAATTAATTTCTTGCAATAGAATAACCGACCAGTCATCCCTTAGTCCGTTTACTAGAGATGAAATTAAAATGAATCCCAACTTAACTGAAATCGAATCAAAGGCTCTCGTTGAGTTGATTAATAAGTATAGGTCTTGTTTTGCACAAAATTTATCTGAATTAGGATGTACACATGAGTCCGAGATGGTAATCGAACTCTCAGATCAAACGCCTGTTGTCTATCGGCCTTATAGATTGAGTTATACCGAGAGACAGACAGTTAGGGACATGGTTAAGGAATTAATTGATAACGACATCGTAGAAGAATCTAATTCTCCATATGCAAGTCCTATTCTATTAGTCGCGAAGAAGAATGGCGGGCGTAGACTTTGTGTAGATTTTAGGGCATTAAACCGCAAGACAGTCAAAGATCATTATCCTATGCCTAGAATAGAAGATCAGTTAGATATGCTAAATGGGAATAAATATTATTCAAGCCTAGACCTCGCTAGTGGCTATTACCAAATACCTATACGTGAAGATTGTAGGCCATATGCTTCGTTCGTTACCCCTGATGGTTTGTACCAATTTAAAAAAATGCCATTCGGGCTTGCTAACTCTCCAGCTGTTTTTCAACGAACTATTAATAAAATATTAGGTAACTCCCGATTTAATTCTACACTCGCTTATATGGATGATATACTTATACCGGGAAAAAACTTTACTGAACAATTAACAAGGTTAGAGAATACGTTAATACTCTTACGGGATTCGGGATTGACTTTGAATTTACAAAAGTGCAATTTTCTTCAAGAAGAATTAGAGTATTTAGGATATGAAATAAGCGAGCGAGGAATTAAACCGGGAAAAGAAAAGATTGCTGCCGTTGCTAGTTTTCCAACTCCGCAAAACGTGCATGAGGTTAGACAATTTATTGGCTTGGCCAGTTACTTTCGAAAATTTATTCAAGGGTTTGCCCTTATTGCTAGACCTTTAACCGATTTGACCAAAAAAGACTGTACTTGGTGCTGGGCAACAGAACAAGAACAGGCTTTTCAACAACTCAAAGAATCACTTACAAAGCGTCCGTTGTTAGGGATTTATGATCCAAGATGTGAAACACAGGTGCATACTGACGCTAGCAAATACGGATTAGGTGGAATATTAATGCAAAAAGATAATAACACTGGGGTTTTACGTCCTATAGCCTATTTTAGTCGCAAAACTACCGGAGAGGAACAAAATTATCACGCATATGAACTTGAAACTTTAGCTGCCATTTGTTCTTTGCAAAAATTCAGGGTGTATTTAGTAGGTATTAAATTCACACTTATCACTGACTGCAGCGCATTAAGAGCGACTTTTGCAAAGAGAGATCTGGTTCCTCGCATAGCCCGCTGGTGGATTGCAATGCAAGAATTTGATTTCGATATACAATACAAACCCGGATATACTATGTCTCATGTGGACGCACTCAGTAGGAACCCTCAACCTTATGGACCGGACTCAATTCAAGACCCATTGCCTTCCATTTTAAGAATCACACAAATAGACTGGTTATTTAGCCTGCAGTTAAATGATAGTGAAATTCAGCGTATACGTAAAATTTTAGAAAACCAAGAATATTCAGACATAAAAGAAAACTACTTGGTTAAAGACAATAAACTTTTTAGAAAGGTTGGCAGCGAGTTAAAATGGGTTGTCCCTAAAAGCGCTAGATTTCAATTATGTAAGTTTAATCATGATGATATTGGTCACTTTAGCGTTGAAAAGACTTTAGAGAAGATAAAACAAGATTTTTGGTTTCCTAAAATGAGGCGATTTGTCACGAAATATGTCCGTGCGTGTATTGAATGTGCCTATAGTAAAGAACCTACTGGTCCAAAGGAGGGTCTCTTGAACCCCATCCACAAAGTTGACAAACCATTTGATACTATACATATTGACCATTTAGGCCCATTTGTGAAAAGTGCGAAGGGTCAGTCTTACCTTTTAGTATGTGTTGACGGGTTCACGAAATTCTGTTTACTCAAACCACTTCGAAACCTTAAATCTTATCTAACGATTCGTGCCCTAGAAGATATTTTTACAACGTTTAGTTACCCTAATAGATTGATATCAGATCGTGGAACGTCCTTCACTTCAAAGGAATTTAAAAAATATTGTGAGCAGTCTAAAATAAAACATATTCTCAATGCTGTATCTTCCCCTCGTGCTAATGGACAGGTCGAACGATATAATCGAACGATACTGGATTCATTAACAGCGTATTCTAATAAGTTAGGCGAACGATCCTGGGATACTGTGTTAGGAAAGGTGCAGTGGGGCTTAAATAATACCATTAATAAAGGTATAGGCAAAACCCCATCCGAAGCTATGTTTGGTGTTAGGATGGTTAGCACTGGTGACAATGCGTTTTCAGAAATACTTCAGGCAACACGACAAGTTGGTGACATAGATCACATTAGAGCAGAGATAACTTCGCATATTGAGAAAGACCAAGCGGCTCAAAAGGTTAGATATGACAGTCATAAAATAAAAGCTAAAATCTATAAAGAAGGAGACCTTGTCAAAATATTGAAACCAACCCCAAGCAATGACGGTCAGAGTAAGAAGTTGCTTCCAAAGTATACAGGACCGTTTAAAGTTACTAAAGTTCTCGAAAACGACAGGTACGAAGTAGCTAGTATTGTGGGATCTAGTATTACACAAAGAAACTATTGTAATGTATGGGCGGCGGATCGCATTAAACCTTGGATAACTACGCAAACTAATGACAATAGTGGGGACAGTACAAGTAGCTCAGAATCTGAAAGTAGCAATAATCTGAATTGATGTGGTTTTGTTGTGCACGATTTTAAGTATATGAATAAGATAGTAATTATGTGTGTTTGACGAACAAAGTAACTGCTGTTGAATGTGTGTTGTTGTTTAATATCATAATTATTAGAAGCAGAAGTTAATACAGAGAATTAGTTTAGTACATAGATAATTGTGTAATGAAACGCGATAAAAGTGTTTTACAGAGATTGATGATGATACTTGGTGTTGAATGATGATGTCACGATGTAGAGTCAAATTCAGTAGCTTCGTACATTTTCATGTCAACATTAATTAATATTGGCTTATAAGGCTGAACGATTAGTAAGGTCAGCAATGTGTTGTACGTTTAGTAAAGTTAGTATGGTTAGTATGGTTAGTATGGATAGTATGGTTAGTATGGATAGTATGGTTAGTATGGTCAGTAAAGTAGTAAGGTCAGTAAAGAGAGTATAGCCAGTAATGACAATTGATAATTAAATGAGGAATAAAAATATATGTATATATATACTGATAAAAAAAAAGTAACTGTAATTAATTATTGTATTATTTGTTATTGATAAAACAACAAATTGTATTGTGTACATTATACACATTAGATTATATAAGTTTGGGACAAACTTGGTGTCAGGAAAGGCCGAATGTAAGAAATATTGATTATATTGTAAAATAATTTCATACATGAGATAGTTGTTCTCATAAATGGTAGGTCTATTGTTAATATATTCAAGACCACGTGGTTTGCTATATCCGGTAATGGTGACACCAGGTTGGCGCCCTTTTTGCCAGGTATAAAATAACTGTTCAATGTGGGACTGGTGATTATTCTGGCTGAGCTGTTGAATTGATAGCATCTACTTAATGTTACGGAAAGTGGTGTTACATTGTTGAGAGTGATCATATTAAAATACTTCAATAAATAAAACATAATTCTAAAAGTGTTGGCGTTATACTTATCTACCTGATACTTATATTAGTGAGCTTTACTTGTCAACTGACGATTTGTATGAAATAGCTCAGCCTCGCCGATCATATCATTTCATGTTCATGCTTAAGCAGAGCAATTTTTTTTTAAAACATAGGTACTTTACTTGTTTACTTAACAGCTACTCTGTACGAAGCGATAAAAGAAATAAAATCACTTCGGTTACATATGACCTGGGCAGGGGCGTCCTGCAGGTTATACAAATATATCTTATCATACTTAGAGGAATTAATAATTAAATATACAAATTTATGGGCAAGATCGCCCGGCGGACTAATATATATTTTAATAACAATCTCGTTGTATTAAGTTTCATATTGGACTACCGATATATCGAGAGGCAAATTATGTTGGATATTTAATGGTTGAGTTTAAGATAAGGTTATAAATGTAGTGATCGTTATTTGTTTAATTTGTAAAGTTATACATGTTGAGCAATCAGAATACTCATCGATTTAATGTAACTGGAGCGCAAGATTAATGTAACAAGAGTAAAATTAAGAAAATGAAAATTGTATGTGACTTGCGACAAGTATATCACTTATATTTGTCAGTCGCAAGGTTAGATACAGTATTTTTATTCTGTTCCATCGGCACACAGCACTGGCATAGAGGACATAAGTAGCACAGTTTGATTGGAAATATTAATCCAGGGCTATGCTAAGAGTCTCTCTGCGAGATTGTATTAGAAATGAGGCCATCCGCAACAGAACCAAAGTAATCGATATGGCTTTCCAAATCGCTAAACTGAAGTGGCCGTTGGGGTGGAAAGGTCATGGAGTGGCGATCATGTACCGGAAGGTGCACCATGGGTGCCTACACACTACCGTGTGGGAGCCTTCCCACAAGGTGGAGTGATGACTTGGTGAAGGTCACAGGAGTCCACTAGATGCGAGTGGCGCAGGACCGGTAATTATGTCAACCTTTGGAGGAGGCCTATGTTCAGCAGTGGACGTCTTTCATGATTAATTCAACACGTTGTACCATCGTCATTGACTTTGTAAGTATCCCAAAAACATTAAAAAAAAATTGTCAGCCTCCGTAGCCTAGTTGGTAGTGACTCTGCCTACGAAGCTGGAGGTTCCGGGTTCGAATCCCAGTGAGGGCATTATTTGTGTATTTATTTGTCACAAATATTTGTTCCTTGGTCATGGATGTCTTTGTATTTAAGTATATATCTATCTATTATATATATCGTCGCCTGTTACCCACATCACGAGCCTTAATTGAGCTTACCGTGGGACTAGGTCAATTTGTGTAAGATGTCCCAAGATATTTATTTATTTATTACTTGAAAAATATTTTAGGTTTGACCCTGGAGCATGTAACCATAGCACCAAGGGACAAGAAAATATTGATCGGCCATATAGCAAAAACCATGTCGAAACACCTTTGTCAACCGACCCGAGGCGCCGGCAAAGTGTCACAGTCATTGTCCGACACACGCAAACACGGGCCGTCAATACACGTGTTTACGCCGGTAAAAGCCATGACGAGCCGAGGCCCGTAAGTGAAGAGCGTGGAACAGTGACCCTAAGAACGTGAGAAACAGGGGATTATGGTATGGGTGCTCGCGAAGATTCCTCGTACTACTGCTTTAATACGATCTCGCAGAAGGTTACTCAATATACACTCGCAAATAACACTAACTAGAAGGAAATTTCGACATAACCTGAGAAATACTAATTAAATTAAATTATTTAGACACAACTGGATATGGAAAAAGAACTATTATATCTGAAGGCGCACAAATGTATAATAATTTACCGAAACATTTGAAAGAATCTCAATCAGAAAGCATGTATAAAACTAAGTTAAAAGAATATAATTGTACATGATAATGTTTAATGTTAAGATACCTAAGACGTAAGATGTGTTGGAATACCATGTTACATTAATGTTATAATTATTTTTTATCTCATGTAAGTGAACCGTGTTCTTATGAGAAATAAATGTCTTTAAACCGAGAAATGAGCTATCCGCAGCAGAACCAAAGCAACCGATATAGCGCTCCGAATCGCTAAACTGAAGTGGCAGTGGGCGGGGAGCATTTCACGTAGAACCGATGGCCATTGGGGCGGAAAGGTTCTCGAGTGGCGGCCACGTATCGGATGGCGCAGCGTGGGTACCGAAAAGGTGGACTGATGACCTGGTGAACGTCGCAGGAGTCCGCTGGATACGGGTGGCGCAGGACCGGTCATTGTGGCAAACTTTGGGGGAGGCCTATGTTCAACAGTGGACGTCTTCCGACTGATATGGTGACGATGATGCTCATTTAGCACATAATTGGTAAGACAATAATATATGTCGCTGAGTGACCACTTTTAAGTTTAAATTAAATAACTCAAGGTGAAAAGGGTGTCTTCTAAAAAATAAATGCAATAATTGAGTTACATTAAAATCAATTTTTTAAACTGTTGTTTTCCTTTACAAATAAAAAAATCTTTACATCATCATTAATAAATATTTCTTAATATTCTTTATTTGTATACGTCAGTCAACTCAATATACATGTTTTTCTAAATTAGGTTGATAATTGATATGCTTTTTTAAGCAGTTATCAAATAACTGGTTCGTATAATTAAGCTTAATTAGCTATCTTCGATTAAATATACCGTTATTTTAATTAATATAAATCAACTAATGGAATTATATTTTACTACTTAACTGCGCAAATAAGGTGCGGCAATCATCATCATCATATCAGCCGAAAGACGCTTTCCTAGGTGTGGCAATAATAAAACATAACCATACCGTAATAAATTAATCACAAATACTTGTTCCTTGGTCCAGGATATCTATGTATTTAAGTATCTACATGTATCTATCTATTATAAAATACATATCGTCTCTTGGTACCCACGTCACAAGCCTTAACTGAGCGTTTTGTGAATTTGTGAAAGGTGCCCCAAGATATTTTTTTTATTTAATAACTAATGTAAGCCCATGGGGCCCCAACTCACGCAAATTGTTTGCTGAGATCGCGAAACGTCTGGTTGACGTAACTAAAGACCGAAGAGCTGGCGACTTCCTCGCACAACGCATCAGTATTGCGATACAGCGAGGAAATGCCGCCACCATCCTCGGTACAATGCCACAAGGGCCAATCTTAGATATAGGTTAGGTTAAGTAGATTAGTTAGATTTAATCTATATACATAAATTGTAGTTTAGAAAATAAATATTTATTTTCAAAACTACAATTTATGTAAGTGGGATGACTATGTAATAATATGATTACTCGATGAATTGACAAAAGAAATAACGGAACCTTGAACGGGGTGATTTAGTAGGCTACATTGAACAACTTTTACTTGTTGAAGTTGTTCAGTATAACCTACCAAATCACCCCGTTCAAGGTTTTCACTTTCAGTGGGTGATGTAACACGCTATATATATGTCTGATTGTCTGGCCATATGTGCTGAAAAGAGCTATAATATGGATATGACTACATACGAAGTTCAATAAATAATTAATCAATTAATCGTTGTCTGAAAATTTTATTTATGATACCAATAACTATAAAAATCTAAGTAGATATAAATTATAAATATTAGATGTCATATACCAAAGAAAAACGACCAAGATCACCTATGTCCGAGGTGGGGATCGAACCCACGTACTCAGCTTTCGCGGCTGATGCCTGTACCCCTCGGCCACTCGGTCTTAGCAACCTCGGACATAGGTGATCTTGGTCGTTTTTCTTTGGTATATGACATCTAATATTTATAATTTATATAGTATTAAGTAGTGTGACTACTGGAGAAAAATTAAAAGTACAAATCAAAATATTTAGTTAATAAATAATTTGATTTGTGTTTTCACAATATGTTCAATTTTAAGTAGATATAATTATAGTCACCTTAGGTAATCTAAATTGAATTTAAAAAAAAATATTTGTTTTATTAGTCATTCCATCAACTTTGGAGTCATGTCCATATTATTACGAGCAATAACGCCCATTGTCCGATCTTTGTTTAAAATGTAGAGCATGTAGCTTTGAATTTCATATGAATATAAACGCAAAATTGAGAAACTACTTTAAAAAAAAATATTTAGGCAAGGTATTTGCATGCGTAGCGTAAAACTAGTGTAAAGTTGTAAACCATGTTATTTAATTTTTTTGTTAATCTTCGCAACAAAACTACCGATCGATCAACTTTAATCAATTGTTCACAAATTGCTGTCGATTCCATCTTTATGTCGATGATCGATTACCTCCGTTCTAATACTAGTAGCTCTGTCATCGCCTCAAAACTATTGTTCGTTTGTCGATATGAAAGCTTATTATAATAAAATGGGAGTTTGTGATAGTTTAAATTTGATGGATGTGGGGCAAATCGCTTTAATACAAATTCTATGATTTAGCCGAATTATTATTTTCAGAATTGTGATTGTCACAACGTGTGCTAATATAAAAAAAAGCAGTAACCACAGAATTCCACAAATTTTATTTATACTCTACCTAACTGTATATATCATAAATAGAATAAAAAGGTGCTGTCTCAATAACAAATTAATTCATCCCATTGTCAGATGTGTATAAAAGTCAAACAAGAAAAACAAGTCATCCATAAAAACGTACAATAATGCAAACGTCACACGACATCGTACAAACGGAAAAATGTTGCATGGTATTAAACTATGAACTCGAAATCTGAATTCAAAAGACACCCAGAGATGGCGTAAGGTAACAAAAATTATTTAAATTTAAACAAATTCATTCACCGACGGCGCTAAGCGTTTAAATATTTGTTTATTTGAGAAAAAAGACGTTTTTTTTGTCGTGTTTGTGTGAAATTTTTGGTTACATTGGAGGATGCGTGAGCTATGACATGAATATTCAATAGTTGAGTTACCTGAGTTTGCTTTAGAGACGTGTCAAACAATGTGAGGTGAGAGGTGAGGCTAAATATCACTTTTTGAGGACAGATACTATTTTATTATGTTCTATACTTTACGTAAGCGCTTATATTTTAGAAAGACCACCTGTTTTACCTGTTTTTGTATTGCTCTTATTCATAAACGTTCATGAAACTGCTTTTAGTTTATCATTTGTTGGTCTTTATCGGTCAATTTGACATTTGTGTTTAGTGGAAAGGGACAAATCATAAATTTACCCAGTATAGCCTCCAACATCAGTGGCCTATACCACAAAACTTTACAAGCGTACAATTCTACAAAATTGTATAAATTCCCATACAAAAAGATTACAATTTTGTAGAATTGTACGCTTGTAAAGTTTTGTGGTATAGGGGCCTGATCTCAAATGCGTCAAATTGTCAGCCTCCGCAGCCGAGTTGGTAGTGACCCTGCCTACGAAACTGGAGGTTCCGGGTTCGAATCCCAACGAGGGCATTATTTATGTATTTCTCGACATGAAAGGCATAAGGTCGGATAGTTATAGCAATTTCTCAGACTTGTAAGTTTAACTTCATGCTTTTGAGACAAGGTCGAATTTAGATATATCTTATACCCACAGAACCGACCTTATGCCTCTCAGGTCGAGATTTATTTATGACAAATATTTGTTCCTTGGTCATGCCTGTCTATGTATTTAACTATCTATATGTATCTATCTATCTATTATATATATCATCGCCTAGTACCCACATCACAAGCCTTAATTGAGCTTACCGTGGGACTAGGTTGATTTGTGTAAGATGTCCCAAGATATTTATTTAGAAAATAAGTAAATAAGTAAGTAAGTAATTTTAGTTATTTCTTTCTTACCTTCCGAATCTCTTGACAAACAGAATAGATGCCCGAAATTTACGATTTTTGAAGTTCGTGGTACATTATTTGAAGTACTACGGTACTCGCTATTTAGATATTCATGTTTAATGTACAAGTTTGTACAGGTAGGTTCGCGGTTTAAGAAAGAGAAACTCTTGTGTACATAAGGGTCACGGGTCGGTTTCAAATCTTGTTTCAAATAGTATGTTCACACAGAAAATCTATGCTTTAGTTATGTTTAGGGGTCAAAACTATGCAAAACTTTAACAAAACTTTAAAATTGACATAATATATGGGAACATGTTAGCCAAGAAAAATACGAATATTATTGAAAAATCTGTATTCAATTTTATTCCCTATCTCGGAATTGTCAACTTCCAATGTGTGGGTGTATAGATATGTATATTTTATGGATGTATGTGCTATGTCAAGTCCACTTGAGAAGTTTTGTTAAAGTTTTGCACCCATAGTTCCGACCCCTAGTTATGTTATAATCAGAAATCATAAACTTTAATTGAATTCAAACTATCATGAGGCAGGTATTTCTTATTTAGTTTGATAGGTGTATCACGACACGACCATGTTCAAAAGTTAAAGGTTTCCAGGATGCTTAGCCAAGTTGCCAAACGCTAACGCTTAGTAGCGTACCGTAGTTTTCCCTCTCTGTCACTCTTACATGTTAGTGCGACAAAGACAGTTAGCTGCTGTTTAGAATTGTTCCATGGTTTTAGATAATTTCGCCTGGCAACATACTTGTCTTGAACTTAAAAAAAAAAAAAAAACGTTCAATGAGTTGTCATTAATCTTTCGGTGCGATAGCACGTACTCGTTTTCGTAAATTCAAAGTATTCAAATCTTTTGTATCAAGCAGTTGATTACCGTATAAAATCTTTGCTTTCAACTGTGTGTGAACGTCGAAGAAGGCAGATCCGTTGGAGGAAGCACGAGTCTTTGCATCTCGCTGGAGCTGGTTAACGGTAAACCTTTGCCGAAGGTAAGTTTGAACGAGCCAACGGTGAGGAGCCTATACCAGCCGCTACAGCCGAGATCTGCGCTATCTTCTGCAGATCACAAAGGTACGTGTTTTCATACAGCTGATAAGCCTTCCACACTAAGTTCCACATTCTTTTTTTCGTTTCGTGAAAACTTTGAACTTTAAAACTTAAAATTATAAAAAAATTACAGTCCGCTTTTATCGAAGAAATAATCATACATTTTTATGGTCCTCCGACCGAATTAATTTGTAAAGTGCCCGTGGTTATTTTCGCGTTATTTCGTATCATTTTCGCATATTAAATATCATTTCTCGTAAAAATTTTGTCGTTGTAAATTTAATAAAAACATTCGAGGGTAAGCATAGAACACACTTGGCTAGGGCGTTTTTCCGTTCCGTTTACACGTTCAGGAATTTACTCATTCATATCGTAAATCGTTCATAAGTGATAGACAGACAACTGTCATAATTGTCGAAGTGAATAGTTTCTGAACGCATCGTAATTGTCAGTGACGTTTTGCTGTCATAGTAGTTGTCAGATTAAAATAACCTATTCCTCTCACGTTTGTTCGAGATTATTTATTTCGTTAAAGTTGATAATTCATAATATAAATATACTTTCTTTCGAATAAACATGGGTGGCGGTGATAAGTCGGAAAATTGTGACAGGAATCGTGTTGGTCGCGATTATGCATTTGCTAGATTGGAATATATGCAGAATTCCGACTTGCAAGGTTATTGTATACAAGATGTGAACAACATCGAGAAGGATTTTCATGCTTTTCAGGTTGATTTACTCGCTTCTTTACCCAGCGGTAAAAGGACAAATGAATTAGAAGTGTCGTCACAGTTTGAAAAACTAGTGAAATCAATTAAATTACGTTTAACGGAAAAAAGTGAAGAACTTAAGCCTGCTATTCTAAATAATAGTGCCAGTAATAATTTTAGTGTAGGTGTTCGATTACCCAAAATAAATATCGTACCTTTTGACTCCAAAATTGAACATTGGGTATCGTTCATACAGATTTTTGACTCCTTGATTCACAACAAAGACATCCCCGCTGTCGAGAAATTTCATTACCTCTTATCAAGTGTTAGTGGTCATGCATTTAATTTAATTAAAAATTATCCATTGTGTGATGAGAACTATTTAATAGCATATAACACTTTAAAATCTTATTATGATAAAAAGAGGGTTATCGCTACCATTTTTTACGAAAAATTATTGAACTGTGAATCAGTGAAGTCAAAAAATCCTACAGAATTAAATAGAGTTTGTCGAACATTCAAAGAAAATTTAGAAATATTGTCAAAATATGATTTGCCGGACAAGAATTTCATGTTGTTCCACTCCTTGTGGTCAAAGTTGGATGTGGCCACAAAAGAAGCCTTCGAATTGCAACTGCACTCAAATGCTGAGATACCACTGTATGACGATTTCATTTCTTTTATTGAAAAGCGTGGTCAAGCATTGCAAAACTCTATGGGTGTGATATCTGAAGACCTTGGAAAGCCGGCAAAGAATATTAAGCCTAAATCATCATCATCATTTGTCGTGCCACCTTTGAGTACCTGTGCCATATGTGCGGCTCCAGGTCATAAATTGGAACAGTGTACAAAGTTTTTAAAATTGTCTCCGTTTGATAGATTCACTCAGGTGAAGGAGAAAAAATTGTGCATTAATTGTTGTCGTCCGTCTCATTCGGTAAAAAATTGCAAATCTTCAGTATCCTGTGGTACTTGTAAAAACAAACACCATACTTTATTACATTTTGATAAAAGCAATGAGGTGGAGCCTACAAGTTCACCTAGTACTCAAGTTACATTGGCTGTTCCAAACTTAAATTCACAAGCCTTGTTCTCAACAGCTATTGTATTAATTAAAAATAAATTTAATAAATTGGTACCCATTCGAATGCTTATAGATAATGCCAGTGCTTGCAATTTTATGACTTTGAAATGTGCAAAGATACTTGGAATACCAATAAAGAATAGATTGGACTCGGTGAATGGCATCGGCCAAACATCAACTAATGCTGTTGGAGTTATTGATTGTGAGATATTCCCTTCGAATGGTGATTTCTCATGTAGCTTTTCGTTTGAAGCATTTGATCCTCTGGGTCTATTATCGCCAGTTGTATTCTTTGCAAAATATTTAATACAACTTCTGTGGGTCTCTGGTGTCGATTGGGATACCGAAGCTCCCATCACCATCACTCAAGAATGGCGTAAGTTCAAATCACAACTGTCGGATTTGAGTTCATTGTCCATTCCTCGGAGAATGATTGTATCGTTTACATCACTACAACTCCACGGTTTCTGTGACGCTTCGGAGAAGGGTTATTGTGCTGTCATTTATTGTCGTGTCGTTCAGAATGACGGTTCTATTGTCGTGCGCCTGTGCTGCGCTAAATCCAAGGTGGCTCCTCTCCGTAAATGCTCAGTACCAAGGTTGGAGTTGCTAGCTGCTGTCTTACTGTCGGACTTGGTCATGTCGTTTCGGGAAGCTTTGAAAGATCTTCACATGTTTGATGATATCTACGCGTGGTCAGATTCCACTGTCGCTCTGACTTGGATTCGTTCGTGTCCATCAAAGTGGAAAACCTTTGTAGCCAATAGGGTTACACACATACAGGAAAATATTCGTCCTGACTGTTGGAAACACGTTGCTGGTTCGGACAATCCTGCAGACTGCGGTTCCCGCGGCTTACTTCCAGCTGATTTAATCCAGCATCCGCTATGGTGGGCGGGGCCGATCTGGTTGTCTAATCCTCAAGAGTCATGGCCGCAATCGGAGATCCTTCCTGATCAGTCCGCTTCGAATGAGCAGAAAATTTATAGTCTGTTCACAGCCTCCAATGTAGCTTTCATAGACAATATCTTAAATAGATTCTCGTCTTTGCAGCGCATATTGCATATTCTCGCCTATTGTTTTCGATACATTCACAATTTGCAAAACCGAACTTCGAAAAATATCGAACCAAATTTATCGTCTGATGAAATCCTAAGGGTTATGCATTTTCTTGTAAAACACGTTCAAGAACAAGTTTTCGCCTCGGAAATTCGTTGCTTGTCGATAGATAAGTCACCACACCCTTTACCAAAACCTCTGCGAAAATTGTCGCCATTTCTGGATGAGCTTGGGTTGCTAAGGGTGGGCGGTCGCCTTTCCAAAGGGAATTTAACATTCGATGTTAAACATCCGCTCTTATTGCCTCGTGAGCATAGGCTGACGACGACGACGCTGAGGCGAGTCCATTTCGTGGTATAATATTAAGTGCTGAATCTGTCTGTTTTGTCTTGTCCTGTTATGCTTGTTATATTTGCCACGAATAAATTATTTGTATTTGTATTTATTTTGTATTTATTTGTAATAATTCAGGATTATCATCACCGGTTTATGCACCCTGGATTGCAAACTTCGCAGAATTTACTAGCCCAAGAATTTTGGATTTTGTCAGCTAAACGGGCAATAAATTCGGTAATTTCATCCTGCATGAAATGCTTTCGTTCTCGACCCAAGGTGGCTTCGCCTCCTAATATGGGTAACTTACCTTTGTAAAATTAACTCCCAAAACAATTAGTAATAGAAAAATAAAATAAAAAATAGTTTAATAGTATCGTTTTGAATATCGTAGAATAAAATTAAATCTAAGTGTAGTTCAATAGCACAAAACCTAGAACACTATGCACTGGTGTGTCCTATGAATTACCTCTCGTTTAAAATATAATTCTCTCGTAAAATACATGGTATTTTGGCGGGCGGAATGTTTAGAATTGTTCCATGGTTTTAGATAATTTCGCCTGGCAACATACTTGTCTTGAACTTAAAAAAAAAAAAAAAACGTTCAATGAGTTGTCATTAATCTTTCGGTGCGATAGCACGTACTCGTTTTCGTAAATTCAAAGTATTCAAATCTTTTGTATCAAGCAGTTGATTACCGTATAAAATCTTTGCTTTCAACTGTGTGTGAACGTCGAAGAAGGCAGATCCGTTGGAGGAAGCACGAGTCTTTGCATCTCGCTGGAGCTGGTTAACGGTAAACCTTTGCCGAAGGTAAGTTTGAACGAGCCAACGGTGAGGAGCCTATACCAGCCGCTACAGCCGAGATCTGCGCTATCTTCTGCAGATCACAAAGGTACGTGTTTTCATACAGCTGATAAGCCTTCCACACTAAGTTCCACATTCTTTTTTTCGTTTCGTGAAAACTTTGAACTTTAAAACTTAAAATTATAAAAAAATTACAGTCCGCTTTTATCGAAGAAATAATCATACAGCTGCCTTTTGTTTACGATTGACGATTAAGGTCTCTGCCCACTAGACCGTAGCATACCATGACCGTAGCATGAACGTATCAGACAAAAAAATATTCTTTGTATGGAAAAGTATGAGACTATGCCCACTAGGACGTTCCGTCGCCGGCCAACACCGTCGCGTGCCATGCACGGACCGGCAAGAATTGTCGGCGAGAATATTTTGCCGGCCCCCACGCTACGTGCATGGCACGCAACGTTGCCGGTACGGTGTGCGCAGGCGGCGAAACGGTGAGCATACGGGTTCTATTTATATTTTTGTATAGTATTTACAATTTTTACCCAAAACTCTCCAAATTTTTCACTTTTGATAGTGAGTAATAATTTTCTTATGGTGACACAACGGAAATAATATAATCAGCATCGCTATTTTCTGAAAAAAAAACTTACCTAATTGATTGTAAACCCGCAAACCGAAGATTTTCATCGAATATTAAATATTACTTCGTTTCTTACAAACAAAATAATTAAAAGAAATATAAATTTTGAAACAGTCATATAACTTAACGAATTTATCCAGATAGATTGCACAATTTGTTTCTTTTTTTACATGGTAAGAACCATGCTTTTGATGTGGCTTTCTAAAATAAATTTTATTGGTTTTAGATTTTTATTACAATATGTACACAAAATCGATATCTTTTTTTTTTCGAAAAACCTATGCTCTTTAGCAGCTGCTTCATTGTTATTTAAAATTAATTATTGTTCCAAAACTATTAGAAGATGTAAAAATAATCAAACAAAACCAGTACTTGACGGAGTCACATTGACAATCATGACAAGAACATATTATGTACTCTCATAATATAGACAATATATTTACCAATTCCAAGAAGTTTTAGTTTAATATCATAGATTACACTTATCAGTGTCTAGGTTGCCTAGACAATGATAAGTGTAATTTAATACTATAATAATATTAATGATAAATAAACACATTCCGCCATATAAATGTATAAGTAGCATAACTGACGATTCGAAAGTGCTTGTTGCTAAGCATACTCAATAAATATTTTTTGACTTTGACTTGACTCAGTAACAACTCTAGTAGATACTTCAGTGGATTTCGATCACAGTTTACGATGTCTGCTCAGAAAAATAGGTGTAGAAATAAACTCCTAGGAAAATACTAGCACAGCGATAGTAGTCTAAAGGGCGCGAAAACAATTTGCAACTGATAAAACTGTGACAATGGAACAATAACGACGGATATGAATCGCTCATACTACGGGGATGATACGTAGTTGCGACGCGGATGATACGTGGTTGCGACGCGGATGCAACGGTCACTAAACGGGCTTAGCACGGTCATGAAACGATGTACACACGTTATAGTGGGCATAGTAGTCCGTGTCGTCTCACATTCCGTGTCTGATACGTTCATGCTACGGTCATGGTATGCTACGGTCTAGTGGGCAGAGACCTTTAAGCGTTAGCGATTGAAAACTTGTGTAAGCATCCAGGAAGTCCAGCATTTTGATACTTATTTGTGAACGATATGAAGTGTTACCAATTTCAAAGGACTGCGATTTTTTAGTTGCAAAAATGTATTACTATAAGTAATAAAAAAAAGAGAAAAAATATTACATTTTGTAATTAAATTTACGTTTAGTCAATGTCACTTAAACTTGTACATTGCTACTACGGTATCAGTAGTTTATTTTAACTTACCTTGAATAGGTTTTGTCAGCCTCCGTAGTGACTTTGCCTACGAAACTGGAGGTTCCGGGTTCAAATCCCGGCGAGGGCATTATTTGTGTATTTATTTATCACAAATATTTGTTCCTTGGCTGTGGCTGTCTATGTAAGTATATGAGTATCTACTATATAGTTATCTATTATATAATACTATCGTAGCTTGGGACTTGCATCATAAGTCTTAATAGAGCTTAATGTGGGTGTGGGACTAAATCGATATAAATAAGATGTCCCAAGATGAAGAAAATTACAAAAAGTTTTAGCTGTAATATGAAGAGTCCACGGAAAAAACATGTCCAGTTCTTAAAAAATCAGGGCAAATTCACACCTTATTCTGGTAAAAGTATGGTGGTTTTTAGGGTTCCGTAGCCAAAGTGGCAAAAACGGAACCTTTATAGATTCGTCATGTCCGTCTGTCCGTCTGTCCGCCTGTCCGTCTGTCCGTCTGTCACAGCCGATTTACTCGGAAACTATAAATGCTACAGTAACGAAATTTGGTAAGGATAAGTGTTGTATGAACCGCTACAGGATTATGATACTAAATTGTAAAAAATCATTGGAGTGGGAGCCCTCCATACATGTAACTGAGGGATAGAATTTTTTTTACTTGTATATAAGCGTGTGGGGTATTAATAGAAAGGTATTTGAAAATGATATGAAAGTTATAAATCTTATTTTTATTTAAGGAAATCGTTTTCGAGATATCAGCTCTCAAAGTCTGAAAAATGTGTCCGCCCTCTATTTTTTAAACTACGCGATATAAAATTCTAAAAATATATATGTTAAGCACATTAATAAACTCTATGAACGATTTTTGGTTTGATTAAATTATCTCCTATAGTTTTTGAGGTAGGTTGATTTAACTGTATTTTTTTAATAATAAATTGATAATGGTACGGAACCCTTCGCGCGCGAGTCCGACTCGCACTTGGCCGAATTTTCCTTCTGTAAATCCGTGGACCCTTCACGTATAGTTTTTGTGCTAATCGGCTTTTGTCACTATTAAATTTGTAATTAGCTATCCGTTATGCAGTATTAACGCTTAATAGCTAAAATTAAAACCAGAACTTATATCAATGAGGGAACTAAATTCTTATAAATAAAATCCAGTCAACTCCTAAAAGCAATTCCGTGATCATCTTACGTCTTTTTCACTTTTAACTTCCCGTAGAATCCAAAAATATGAGCACAAATTTAAACTTTATACCCTTATAATAAGCTCACATACGTATACATATTATTGAACACAGACCACCAGGACATTAGCCACATATTGCACCCAACGGCATTGTATGCAAATATGCGAACGTGTATTTGAACAAAAAAATACCAACTCGGATTTTATTTTATTATCTCAAAACATAACACGAACGCTGGACAAAATGTCTGCTCAAAAAAAGGCGGAGTCACGCTTCCGAAAGTGTAATAAATACTGCGCCCGAGTCGGTTCGCGATATGATTATTTTAAGGGTTGTGTTCATTGTGGTTTATAGTCAGGCAGCGGCCCTACCGCGAAAAACGAAATTCGTAAATTTCGAGGATTTGTCTCTCACTCTAATGACGCCTTCGTTTGAGTGACAAAGAAAAATCCTCGAAATTTACGACTTTCGATTTTCGCGGTAGCACGATTGGAATAAAGTCAGTCATAATCGTAAGAGTCCATGTTATAGTTGCCGATTTCTAAGAATGAACTTTTGATAGTTATAGATTAATCCTTTGAAGAGCCTTGGTAGAGTCTTACCGACTCACCATTTTTCCGATAGCCTTAACGTCATATATATAAGGCTCATTTCTAAACTGTCAAATGTTCATTCTTAGAAATCGGCAACTATAGGCTTAAGTAGTTCATTAATCAACTTAATCATCCCCCCTTTTCAATCAACTGCTGAATATACACCGTGTTTTTTTTTTTAATTCTGTTTAATTTAACAGGCTGCTTGATACGTTAATTGAAGCTACCTGGTATATTGCTTATAGTCGAATTCGAAGAAAAAAAATTTTTTTTCGTTTTCATACATAATAAATGAAATAGTAAGTGTGAGATAACCTTAAGAATAAGATCTCAGGTGACTGACGGCACATGTCAAAATAAGTTTCATTAGGATGTAATACGACACCCGCAGGAGGAGTTGGGGTGGTGACAAATGTATTCTTACTGCCGTCACCACACGGCTCTTCCTCCTGCGGGTGTCGTAAGAGTCGACTAAGGGATTGAAATGTCACTGACCATTTTTTTGATAACGACTGATGATGGGCAGCAGCGTCATCATAGTGGACACATTACTGCGATCGCCAATCCGCTTGCCCAGCGTGGCGATTATGGGCACATACCTCCTAATGCGTCTATACGCATAGTTAAATGGAGAGGCCTACGTCTAGCAGTGGACTATCATAGGCTGATGATGATGACGGCAATGTCCATAATCGCCACGCGTGCGGGAAGAGATGTGGTAGTGACAAAATAAAACGTATTCTTACTGCCTATACTTATGCGTCGTCATTTATTATACAATGCTCACTAATAATTTTGCTGAAAAACTACTTGAAGACATTCTGGTATGGAAGACGGATTTGCAGGAATGAGAAAATTAAATATAGCGAGTAGGTATTTAGATTGTAAAGTTCTCAGAGTAAAGGATCTGCATACAATACGGTATGGGATCTAAATTCCTACCGCAAACATCGACAATCGACAATTTCCTGAATCTGATTCTGTCACTCCAATGAAGGCTGCAATTGGAATGACAGAGAAAGATGCTCGACATTCGAGATTTCAGAAGTTGAGGTAGGTCCGCTGTGCTTCAAATGACAATAGTAGTCGGCAAAATAGTTTTACGAGCGACAGCTTGGAACTTTTGTAGAGATTTTATATTTTGTTAGGTAGACATATGAATGAATAGAATAGATTATAAATATATGATGTCATATACTATAGAAACAATACAGAGTTTATCAACGTCAGAGGTATTCATTTGAACTCACGTATCTACTCAGCTTTCACGGCTGATGCCTAAACTTAATTGACTCAGTGTCAATGTGTAGTTCCACAAAAATATGTAACTATAACTACATACTCGGTCAATTAATACGGGTCAGGTGTTTTTTTTTTTCATAGAAAATAATGCAAACATTTCAAATATTATTTCAAAATATTTATAGTGTAGGTACGTAAAATCTATTTTTAAATCAGGTTGTATTGTAATTTCCCTAAATTTATAAATAAAACCAAAACAACTTTAAAATTGTCGTTAGGTCAGTTTGTAGAGACAAAAATGTAGACCGTTTAAGAAAACCACCTAAAATGTATGGTAATAGAAGTTTTTGCTATTTTTATATCTTCGGAGTCATCTCACGTTACAGTTCCGTGTTTTTCGGATCGGGGGAAAACTTCAGGGAAATTCCAATACAATCTAATGTTAAAAACGGTTCCACTTTTATTTTAAATATTTATTTTAAATATTTGCAATCAGCATGTTTCCAGTATTTTCTATGAAAAAATCCACCAGACCCGTATTCATTGACCGCGAGTGTATATCGTAAACTATCTATAGAAAATAATTACCGATGAAGACTATTACTCCTGTACTACTTTATTTTAAGTTATAATTACTGACCATAAGTCAGTTTAGTCCGTTACGAGTCCAGTTCGTCAATTCATCGTTTCAACGAACAGAGCAATAATACAAAAGTATTGTCTTTAATAACTTTTATCGCGGCATAAACTTTGTACTCACATAGGTACTTGTAAACGTTTTGTATTATATGTTAATAAACATTTCAGCATGCTTCCAGAAAGGTGGGCTATTACAGCCAATAAGTGGATGCTATAAACTAGGCGAGGCAGGCCTGGGGACGACCTGGACACCTTCGTCGACAATTGGCCAGACTTGGCACAAAACCGGGAGCTGTGAAGATCTGAGGGAGAGGCCTTTGCCTAGCAGGACACCCTCACAGGCTAAGAAAAAAAACATTTAAAGTGAAATAATGTATTTAATATACATCAACCCTGATTTAGAGACAGGAACCTCCAGCTTCATAAGGGTCACTACCAAAATAAGCTACATTGGTAGACAAAACACTGTCGATTCTACTTATTTAAAATGAATTAATGAGATTAACACATTCGACGCTGATGACATAAGGTCTGTAATAAAAAAAAACATACTCCTATGCCAAAAACCTTATGAAATTCCTATGCCACTAACATAAATCAAGTTCTTACTCCTATGCCACTGATATATGTAAAAATAGGAACATTTTTGACACCACTGCTGTGTCGCCGGCATAGGATAACAGTATTTTAGATCACACATGCGTGTCACTGGCATAGGATTTCGATTAGATAATTTCGATGGGCATATTAGCACTTAGTGGACGGGGCGAACGTGTTATAGTATAATACATATAAGAGTGTTTTGTCAACTCTTAGCAACTTTAACTCTAAGGCACACTTCTATGCATAGTATTACATACTCTAAATTGAATAGAGTAATAATCTAGAGAACGCTGGTGGCAAAAACTTAACATTGTGCTCCCCATTGTGTCCAACATCTTCTCACTTTGACGTTTTCATAGTCGTAGCCACAATACAGATGCGACAGTATGGTAATAAAGTAAAATGACAACTACAGTAGTCGATTTCTAAGAACGAACATTAAATTTGACAGTTCAGAAATCACCCTTATGCAGGGCGTCCCAAAGTTATGGAACATGAAGGGAAATTACCTTAAATATCGTAGATAGTGTATTTTGCTGAAAGAAGACTTAATGATATTTTAAAAATTAATAATAGTGCATTCAAAGTTTTCAAAAAATTACTTGCTTTACCCGGAAATCGAACCAACTATATTTTTTTTCGAATTTTGAAACTAAAAGAATAACCAAACAAGTATGGCTATAATAAGAAAATTGTTATTTTTTATCCATTCTTTCGAATGACAACATAAAATTACAAAATAAATTGTTCCTATTAAAGTAGGTTCGATAACTAGAAAAAGCATTTTTTTGGATTTTTTTTATTGCAGTATAATTTAATTTTCAAAATAAAATAAAGCCTTTTTTCAGCAAAATATCCTATGTACGATATTTAAGGTACTTCCCCTTCATGTCCCATAACTTTGGGACGCCCTGTATACGTTATGCCCCGGCCACGACATTGGTCTAAGGCGACCAGCGGCGAGCGAATCCATGAGTTGGAGCGGGATGCCGATATGGGTACGAGAGGGAGCACCATACGTTTTCCGCTAAGCCGGTCGCCTTAGACCGATGTCGTGGCCGTGGCGTTACATACGTTATGTCCATCGAAAATATGGTGAGTCTTACTATCTCGCAGACTATGAACTCTTACCCTCTTATTCATAAATGTTTCTTAGCTTAGCAAGCCGATAAGTATCGTTTATCCCTTTCGGTCTTATAGTTATATTGATAAGACCGAAAGGAACAAACAGTGAACAACTGAAATCGAGAGGTATTAAGATTCTTTATCATGGCACATTCGCACGAAAACCGAACTAAATAAAGTCACTGTTAGCTCCAAAAGTTTATATTGTAAGTATGATTGCTTACTATCATACGAAATCGTGTTTTTTTTTTGCCTTTTATGCTATTACAATTTCTGGGTATTTTGATTTACAGTTCCAGTTTGAACCTTTTTTCTTGAACTGAGAATCACTCTCAGAATCACGTACTTTTTTAGTTAATTCTGGGTTTTAAAACTGCTTACTACCGTTTACAACACAACCTGAAACAATAACAATGAAAGGAATTTGTCTAATTTTATGAATTTAAATTAGAAAAAGTTCGTGATTCTGAGGGTAACTAATTATTCATTTAAGAAATCGGAATTTCGATTTTTGTCAGTGTTTTCAATAAGGCGGTTACTGTCACAAGCGGTGTTTCCGGACCGATACGACCTTCAAACCTTCAAGAAAAGAGCGTACACCCACCTTAAAGGCCGGCAACGCATTTGCGATGCCTCTGGTGTTGCGGGTGTCCATGGGCGACGTTAATCGCTTTCCATCAGGCGATTCGTCTGTTCGTTTGCCACCTATAGCATAAAAAAAAAGAAAAAAAAGGCCTCTCAACAAATGATCAATTGCTATACTGCATGTTATATAACCTGTGGTCATAGCCTGGCCATCATAGCTCGCGAGTTATGACTGCGCACATTAAAATGACGGATTCTCAGCTCTCTCCATAAACGCATCGGGTTCGATCCTCGGCGCAGTAACGTTTGTGAATTGGAGAAAATGGCCTAATGGAAATACGGTTTTACTGGTTATTCTCGTGGGAACGGGGAATGCTGAATTGTGTATTGTTGAGATATGAAGATGTTTTAATGCTGATATGTTAAATCTGCAAAATCATTTTGTGTCTGTAGATCTTACGGCCACTTTAAATCTACGTTTGTCTGCAAAATTTGGTCTGTCTGCAAAAGGTTGTGTCTGGGTACAGTCAAGGGCATAAATATGTATGCACTATTTTATCTTATGCCGTAAAAATAAGGTGCAAAAGTGTATACGGGTAAGGCCGCGGATTTTGACGAATGTGACACAGACGTAACATAAAAAAAAATACGTTACGTTACCATAAAACGCAACAAAAGTTACTATAAAGCTCAGCTCATACTGGTATGAACTCTGATTAAATAAAGGTCGTAAAAAAAAACATATTTTTATCGCTAAATACTTGTTTTAATCAACCCATATAATGTCATTTCTCATACTTAGTAATTACTTAAATTAACAGTATTTACAAATGTTTTAATGCCATAATCTTTGGAACTAAATAAACTAAAATAAATCACCATAAATGCTTAAATGGAAAATGAACTGTTATTAATTAACACTAATAAACGCGTTAATAATTATACTGTATTTCATTAGCCATAGGGGGGTAAAATTACCCACTGGAAAAAGCTGATTACTTCTAAAAACGCAAATCAAAATACCTAAATAACAAAATAATTTGATTTGTTTCGCAAACACTTGTTACAATATGCTGTCATGCAAAATCTAATAAAACTCATTTAAATTAGTAAATTTCTGTGTCCACTTCCCTTTACCATATATTTTCGTTACGTAACATAAAAAATACGTTACGTTTTGTAAAAATGTAACGTATTCGTAACATAAGTGTAACGTATATTTGAAAAAAGGTTGATTATCTTGGTAAATAATTGCAATCTGAACATAATAGTACATGCTACTGACGTTTAAAACTAAACCCTTTCGTATGAAAAAACAGTCGTTTAATAATCATCACTACTTACCGTGAAAATCACACTACCACTTTAGACGTTTTTTGCTAAAACTTTCGCCGCGTGCACTGTGACAACCATTTGTTAACGAATTAATGGGAGTGAGTGTACCTATGGGTGTCGTCCTACTAGAATAAGAGTTGCTAGTGTCGATAAACAAATTTCTACCAACATTGGCTTAAATATGACCTTAAAAAAGCGTTACGAAAGTATCGTAACGTAAGTTTGGAATTGGTGACCCAAAAAGTAAAGGGAAAGAAAACAGTAAAATTATTCACATATCATAAGTCCTTAATGAACGAAGCAATCGTTTATCATTATAATTTGGTTTAAAAACAAACATTTAATGCTGACAAGTCTAATAATATAAAAAAAAAGGTTTTCAGTACTCGTAGTCGAAAAAATTACTCGACTTTCGTTACGTTTTTGGCAGAAATATTTATTTATTAATTTTAAATAAAGAGCTAAATTAGCAATTTCATTTGATTACATGTAACTGAGCATAGGGGAATATTTTAAAATTGATCAGAGTTCTCTAGATGTTATCAGTTTTTTTTTATGAGCAAGACAAATTTTAAGCTCCGAATTCGTCAAAATCCGCGGCCTTACCCACATATTTTTGCCCTTGACTGTACCTAGTAGCAACTCTGTGGTGAGCAACAACTAATTATTTCATCACACTTGCTGTCTAAGCGCGCCATTGCTTGCATGCATAGCGGGAGTAATAGAAAACTGAAATTCCCTAGGGAGTAATAGAAATGTCAGTACGTCATTTAATAATATTTTGCCTTAAAACTTATTTTTTTGTCGGCAAGTGTGATGAAACGGGTTGGCGATCGCAGTATCCACTTCATTAATGATGATGCTGCTGCCCATCATCAATCTTCAATAAATAATTGGCCAGTAACACTTCGAATCCCTTAGTCGACTCTTACGACACCTACTGCCGTCACCACACGGTCGATTATTATATTACTTGAATACGTATACCTAAAAAAATCTATTGAATTTCATGGGTTTCTAGAAGAAATCTGTTTTTTGGATCCATTCATCTTAACCTTTAGTGTGCCGGAAATATGTTTTCTTATAGTTTTCTCATACGCGAATTCACGTCACGATATCAATTTCCTTTGGATATCGGTTGTGTAGCTCTTAAATAGTAAATGTTACTAAGAAACATGATATCTAAAACTAGTAAAATGCATTGTTTTTATGTAAAGTTTTTTTTTTTCAATACTTTTGAGCCGCCAGCGCCGGCCTTTTGACTTTGCATGGGGAAGTTACAAACTATGAGAGATATCGAAGTCTGTCCTCAGGAACCACGCATTTTATTAGTTTTAGATATCATGGTTTTATTTACTTGGAGGGCCATCTGTACTGCAACAAGTTGTACGATGGTACGATACACGTGCGAAAATAAAATTAGTAACTCGAGTCTAGATAAAAAAATTCTTCGTTGTGTTTTAACTTATCGCCACTCGTTTCGAATTTATTGTTTTCGCACTTGTACCGTAATTACGTCTGCACGTGATTTATATAATAAAGCGACAAAATTTCACCGAGTATAGGCGGATCGGTATCTAATAACATATCATAATCGAACTGTATTAGTTCACACACACCCACGCTACAGCTATGGCCGAACAATAGCCTAATAACATACGCCACATGTTACTTGGGTAACGAAGAACAATGCACGATTTAAATTTGGTGTAAATTATATCTAACGTTCTAATGTGGTTATTATGGTGATAATAGTTGTGAACGCATCATCATCATCACCATATACCTCAAAGATTGCCACAATGCGCCAACCGCATCCAGCGGAATCCTGGAGTTCAATAGTAAGGAAAAGTTAATTTTCCGTGTACGTTTTCGATGTTGGTCCCATAATGAAAATTCATCATCGTTATCATCGTAGACTCCGTCGGTAGAGATAAGGATCGTCATTCCGTTCCACCCTGTATAACTGCAATTTCATTTAAGTATGCAGCCTCCGTAGCCAATTTGGTAGTGACGCTGCCTACGAAGCTGCACGTTCCGGGTTCCAATCCCGGCGAGGGCATTATTTGTGTATTTATTTATTTCCAATATTTGTTCCTTGGTCATGGCTGTCTATGTATTTAAGTATCTATTTATGTATCTATCTATTATACAGTGTGTAAGTCTAATACGGGCGAACAATTAAACCAGGCATGGGATTCATTAGTGTAATCATGTATTACAAGTTTTTTTTAAAGTTACTCTTAATTATGACCCCAAAGATTTTTTTTAAGATTATCGCAGCAGAAATGTAGGTACGAACATTTGTTATTGTTGATATGGCAGTTATGTCATCTGCTTTTGAAATTAGCTGTCATCGAGTGCTTAACTCGCGTATGTTGCTCTACATTGCGCGCCGAATTATTTTGTATAGAAAATTTTGTTGCTCTAATTTTAAGTAAAAGTTATTTGAATGTACTTATTATGTCGTAAACTAACACCCGTTAAGAGCTTCGCCCGTATGAGACTTACACCCTGTATATATGGGTGAATCAACTTTTTTCTGTCTGTTATTACCATGGTTACGGTCGCCTGAGTCACGCTGGTTTTTTGCATAACTATGCAAACATGCATTTTTTTGCTGTTAATAAACCCTTTCCTTGACGGGCCATTTACAAACATGGACTAAATGCATGTCTGCATAAATGTTGATTCACCCATATCGTCGCCTAGTACCCACATCACAAGCCTTAATTGAGCGTACCGTGGGACTAGGTTGATTTGTGTAAGATGTCCCAAGATATTTATTTCTAATATTAAACCTTGTTACGATAAATGTTAATAAAATCTCTGACCTAGCCTAGCCTCCAATTTATTAACAATTTTATGAAGACAATTAGTAAGACATTGTAAAATGCCATCGTCATAACACAAATTATTAAAAAAACTACGTCAAGCCGGCACCTTACGTCAAACGTCATTGAATACATTTGACGCACGGTGAAACTAGTCGTAAACGACACATCACACGAAACAAAAAAGTAAGGATACGTAACATAAACGTGTTATACATACCAGTAGGCTTATTTAGCACATGATTGGTATGTCAGTATGTCGCCGAAAGATAGATTTTCCATCTTTTACCAACTGTGTGAATAAAAGAGGGATGAATAGTCTATCTCGCGGCGATATATTGTCGCATTAGTCCATTATATTACGGAAAAAAAGTTCACATTCGGATACCAGCACCAAATTTTAGTATGTTGTTAAATATGTCATTCTGTATCCAAAACTGCCGGGAGACACTCTCTCAAAGGTCAAGGTCACCAGTAATGACGTCATCAAAATGCCTAGTGCCTAATTTCATAAAGCGCTTATTTGTCCAACCGCCCAACGTATACCATCGTGTGTGGTATCAATGGAAAGGTAATTAAATATGATCTAACTTTGCCTTTCCGTGTTATAGCGTACATCTAAAAATAAAAAAAATGTTGAAAGATTAAAAATATTTTTTTACTCTTTTCGTACAATGTACATTTCATCAGGAAACAAGCGGTATTAGCAAAAAAATATTATTCTACATAAATGTAGGCAAACTATTATCCTAAAATATACAGTTTAAAGTTTACAGGGTAAATAATTAATTTGTCTCATCAACTACTTGTAGTGTCCTAACTCTTACTGTTATTGAGTTATGAAATAAATAAGTTTAATGACTGAAACAGGTGTAAACTTTAATGCATCCTAATGTTACTTATTTTGACATGTGCTGTCAGTCATTAGAAAATAACTTTTATGTTATTCTTATGGTTCTCTCACACTTACCATTTCATTTATTATTGAAGAAAACAACAAAAAAACTTTTTTTTTCGAATTCGACTGCTAAACGATAAGTTAGGTGGCTCTAATTAATGTACCAAGCAGTCGGTTAAATTTAATGAAAACAATGAAAATAAATAAAAATCATGGTGTATAAGGTCAATAATGTAGTCGGCTAAGTGAAAAAGTTTGCCACGTGGTGACAGCAGAAATAATACCTTTGTCACCACCCCAAATCTTCCCGTGGATGTCTTAAGAGTAGAAATTTAAGTAAGAATGTTCGTTTAGGTATAGGAGATTCATGATGGGCAGCAGCATCACGATCATAAGTACGATTTATACGATTCAGTTTAGGTCGAGAGAAAGGGACAAGGCTATAAGAGTCGTATATCTCTGTCCCTTTCCCTGAACCTAAACTGAATCTCATTAGTACGTCATGGTACCCCTCCCGTTCTATAATTGGAGTCTAAAACAGACCACACGGTATTAGCAACTGGCAATGAAAATAACTGCTATGAATCAATGGATATGCACTAATACGACTTTTTTGACGCCGCTATAGGTCACCAAGCTTCAGGTCATGTTGAGGACAGTCTATTCAGAAAAGCTTTAAATCATTAATTAAAAGTTTTGTTGGTTTATTACAAAATTTGTTTTTACTAGTTTCTGCGTTCTTTGTATACAAGCTAAACAAAAAATATGGCACTTCGATAGATGATTAATTATTTCATGCAATTTGTTATTGAAAACATGATTTATAAACACAGATAACAATGAAAATATATAATCGTTAATTTTGAGAAACCATATGTAACAAAAACTTAATTTTTGGTACCATTCAAGAGAACTTAATTAAATCAAGTTAATTTGATTATCTGCTCTTTTTCGTTTTTATTAGTCGGCGGCACACATGTTCAAAAATATACTTGAATAATAAACTGCTCGAAATAGTATTGAATACGATAAATTCTCAAAATAATTTTACAAAAATATTGATTATTAGCACAGTATTATTACGTTGCCTAAAGATAAAAGATTTTTTTTAAGTAACTTGTTTCTTATAGACAATGTCGGCTCGGCTGCATGAAGCCTCTTTAATCAAGGGCATAAATACAATTTCAGATCTTATGCTCCAGACATAAGAAAAAAGTATATAGATATATTTGACATTGACTGTACTACAGTTACGAACTCAAAAATTCTGTAATTGATGTATTTTTTTTAACTATTACAGTGTTTTTATCTCCGTACAAGTAACCGTACATACATTGGATATTTCGTTGATTTGGTTAGCACACCAACGTACTGTGTTTGTGCTACAGAAGGTTTCGCATCGAACGATAGATCACGTGACCATTTTCATACATTACAGTCGCGCGATTTTTCGCTCTAATCAGTTAGTTCAATACATTTATTACTTATTGCTTATCGTTTGCGATTTTTGAATGGGAGCATTCCATGGGCTGTCCCGTACTAAACGCGTGTGTAGTCACGAAAGAGAACTACGATAAGCTTACAATTTTGAGAAAAACCGTGCTTGGACGGGACATTGGTAGACTTTTTCGTGGAATGCACCAATTGCATCTTGGCGAAGCAAGCTGATGCTCGAAATTCACAATCAACAAATAAATCAATAAATAAATATCTTGGGACATCTTACACAAATCAACCTAATCCCACGGTAAGCTCAATTAAGGCTTGTATTGTGGGTACCAGGCGACGATATATACAATAGATAGATACGTATAGATACTTAGATACATACACAGCCATGACCAAGGAAAAAACATTTCTGATAAATAAATACACAAAGAATGCCCTCGCCGGGATTCGAACCCGGAACCTCCAGCTTAGTAGGCAGGGTCACTACCAACTAGGCTACAGAGGCCGACGAAGGTAGACTCACAGTTTCATGTAATCATGGTCACCCTATTTTACGACTGTCTCACCGAAAATTGTTTACGCTTTATGCCCCCGTAATAGTTCAAAATGTCGTATTTAAAACGTCACATTTATTTACGGCACATCTAGCTGAATCAGGTTTTATTAGCTAAATAACGATCCCGCGTTAGTCCGAGACGTTGATGACTTTGATGTTATTTATGCTGCTCTTGTGATCCCATTCTAAAATATTCTGAGATAATAAAACCACCACTCTATAGATTTGTTTGTTTTGAAGTTCTTGAATGAATAATACAACAATACTACAGCGGCCCTATCGCGGACACCGCAGTTTTCTCTGTCAGTCTAATGACGCCTTCGTTGGAGTGATGGAGACAAATCATCGACAACTATCGAGGACCACCGGGTTACTCATGTATTTAAGTCGATGATTGCTCGGAGGGTGCTCCGGACGAGGACCCTCTTAATGGGTCGAAACATATCGAGCAATAATGGTTCCATAATATTTTAATATGTTTGCGTCTCACGTTAGTTATGATTCTAAAATAAATCATATTAAATAAACCATATCAAAATACTATATTGGTGATAAAAGTGTAGATAGCTCCACATATTGGGCATAAACCATAAAATTTATAAGTCCATTTTTATCGAAGTCATATAAACGCGTGCTATATGTAGCACCGTTCACATTAAAGTAAAATATGTACTTTTAAAAGGCCGTTCCAACAATGGGAAGTAATTTGACTGTTTCCCTCACGGGTTATCTACGAGACCGTAAAACCGTTGGGTGGTCTCATATTTATTTTAACAAGCGATTTTAGACCTTACTAAAAATATATAAAGTTAATATCATTCGTCAGAATAATCCAAGAAAAATGTAAACAAATATGACTTTTCATAGCATTTGACGTCTTTGACTCGCATCGTGAAACACGTTCGCAGATATGTTTTTACGTTTATAGTAAGAAATATCAAAAATTTTAACTAAAAATTTATGTGACCTCAATTTTTCAAGTTGGTGATAAAAAATAGGGCTATGGAGAGGGCTATGCTAGGAGTATCTCTGCGTGATCGGATTAAAAATGAGACCATCCGCAGCAGAACCAAAGTAACCGAAATAGCTCTCCGAATCGCTAAACTGGAGTGGCAGTGGGCGGGGCACGTTGCGCGTAGAACCGATGGCCGTTGGGGCGGGAAGGTTCTTGAGTGGTGGCCACGTACCGGAAGGCGTAGCGTGGGTAGGCCCCCCACAAGGTGGACCGATGACCTGGTGAAGGTCGCAGGAGTCCGCTGGATGCGGGTGGCGCAGGACCGGTCTTTGTGGCAATCTTTGGGGGAGGCCTATGTTCAGCAGTGGACGTCTTTCGGCTGATATGATGATGATGAATAAAACCAAGATTGTTTTTTAAAAGTGCTTGATTATGAAATAATTTTGGGTTATACTGACGCATAGTATGATAGGTATTAAACTATTGGTTAAAATTAGTATGTTTACTAATTATATACGTTCGAATTTAGGTATAATATATATTTTTGTGATGTAGATGGGAAGCAATCATAAAGATCGCGTGGTAGTGAACAGCTAATTAGGTTAATTTAATTTCTTTATTGGTAATAAATAATTATACGTCAATCAATTATTTCACTTTCATTCATAATTAAATACCTACATCGGTTTTACGTATGTAAGCTACAGTCGTAGTCGTAGCTAATATTGATACAAAATTAATAATAAAAAATAAAATTTATATTATTAATTGATTGATTGATTTATATTGTTGACCGTTGATAATATTGATACAATAATTATTTTGATTAGGAATGGTTACGCAGAAGCAAAGGATTTCAACGCGCTACAACGAAGAATGAGATTTTATTACACATTCCACTTTATTTTACTTATAAAAGAAACGAAACGACAGCTGTAAACCTTGCATGTTTTACATTAATTACAAGCAAATGGTGTTTAATCCAAAAAAATAATCAACACTCGACAAAATATCGATTACCACTCATTCTGTCACTGCTTTAATAAACAACGATTCGAACTAACATATCTACACTTTTCTTTCACAAGCTCTTACTTTAAACCACTGACTTTCTAAAGGAGACCTTAACGGAATAAAATTAAGTGTATATTAATATGTCTTAAAAATATATAAGAGGTGAAGAAAATATTTAGTCGATATCTTCTGATCGATATCGTCGAATATCGTCGAAGTTACGAGCGAGCCGTATCCGGCGATCGGTCGCCATACTGTAGTCGTATCATGAGTCGGCAAGAGTCGATTACGTTAGGTTTTGTCAGCCTCCGTAGCCTAGTTGGTAGTGTCCGTGCCTACGAAGCTAGTGGTTCCGGGTTCGAATCCCGGCGAGGGCATTATTTGTGTATTTATTTATCACAAATATTTGTTCCTTGGTCGTGGCTGTCTATGTATTTAAGTATCTATATGTATCTATCTATTATACATATCATCGCCTGGTACCCACAAGCCTTAATTGAGTTTACCGTGGGACTAGGTCGATTTGTGTAAGATGTCCCAAAATATTTATTTATTTATATACGTAAATCAGTAGCAGTACCATGACTTTGCAAGTATCGGTAACGTTAGGTTTTACTCGATACGTAAAGCAGGCCATCGCGCTCGCTCCAATATGTCAGTGTGAGCGGGATAGAATGTATTACGTATCGAGTAAAACCTAACGTATCCTTTACTTTCTAACTCATGGTACGGCTACAGGCCATCGCGCTCGCTCCAATAATATTTTTTTTTTATCTGACGAAGGTAGACAACTGAGCTCTCAGCCCACCTGATGGAAAGCAGGAACTGAGGGCCCATGGACATAGTGACCAAAAAATCACCTATGCGCTGCCTACCCTGAGGACTAAGATGGATTGCCTCTATCTATGCCAGTAATTACACCGGCTATCTTACCCCCAAGCCGACACACAGCAGTGCAAACACTGCCATTTAGCGGCAGGTTAACGGGTAAGGCGGTGGTAGCTATCCGGGCGGACCCTGCACGAGGTCCTACCATGAGTAGTGCGAGCGCAATAGAAAGCTTCAAGTGTTGTTGAGGTTGTATATAGTTTTTATACAATTTCGGCCTTATTCATAAAAAGTTACGCGCCCGCTGATGGGTCGTTGTTGACCGGATGGCTAATAAAATAAGTAAAAAAAGTTTTAAGTTAAACGGTTTTTATTGCACCAAAAACTAGAAAATAAAAATTAGTTGTAACTAACCGTAGATGCTACTTTCTGTAGATTAGTCACGTGAAACTATTATCACTGTAGTCTTCCCAAGTCGGATGCTGAAAGCCACGTTTAGCCTCTATGTCAGTGGATTAAGCGTTAATCGGAAACTTTTACCAAACTAAAATAAAAACGTGGGGCGTAATCAATTGTGATTAAGTCACTATAGTTATTTAAGAACACACAGAAATCAAGACAGCAATAGTGTAATAAGTTTTGTTCTGGCCTTGATAAAATTTATTTACCTCTGTAGAAGTGTTGAAACAGATGGATGATTAATTGCAAAATTAAAGCTACAATTACATATTTTTAAGTTGTATGTTTCTTTATAATAACGCCCCACGTTTTTATTTTAGTTCGGTAAAAGTTTCCGATTAGGTAACGCTTAATCCACTGACATAGAGGCTAAACGTGGCTTTCAGCATCCGACTTGGGAAGACTACAGTGATAATAGTTTCACGTGACTAATCTACAGAAAGTAGCATCTACGGTTAGTTACAACTAATTTTTATTTTCTAGTTTTTGGTGCAATAAAAACCGTTTAACTTAAAACTTTTTTTACTTATTTTATTTTCAAGTTTTTAGTGCAATTGTTAAGTTAATTTCCGGTACTGTACCCACTTATTCTAGATCAAAGATGTTGTTTGTAATATGCAATACAATTATGCATGCTAGCGTTTAACTCTCGCATTTTAATCACGACACATATGTAAACGTAATGGACATTATTTTATGTGTAACGAGTGGGGAATAAATAAATAAATAAATATCTTGGGACATCTTACAGAAATCGACCTAGTCCCACGGTAAGCTCAATTAAGGCTTGTGATGTAGGTACTAGGCGACGATATATATAATAGATAGATACATATAGATACTTAAATACATAGACAGCCATGACCAAGGAACAAACATTTGCGATAAATAAATACACAAAGAATGCCCTTGCCGGGATTCGAACCCGAAACCTCCAGCTTCGTAGGCAAGGTCACTACCAACTAGGCTACGGAGGCTGAATCCCTGCTGAATAGATATTTTTAGAAATCCGACACTAAAAAAATGTCAGCTTGAATGCCCGAAGTGTCTCAAATGGACGTGTTATTCATACAATACCTTAGATAACAGAGATCTGACAATAAGGAATATATCAATTAATTTGGGTTATTGAGAAAATCAAGTTAAATTGTTTATATTGTACACATTATACAAGTCGAAATTCGAGACTATAAAATATAAACTACTACTAATACTGTCAGTCGACCAACCGGAGGGCCGCAGGTCCGACGCCTTCCCCTACGCGATTCACTCACGCTGTCACTCTATCAGCTGGAGGGCCGCAGGCCCGACGGCTCGCCCTACGCTAACCACTCACGCTGTCACTCTATCAGCTGGAGGGCCGCAGGCCCGACGGCTCGCCCTACGCTAACCACTCACGCAGTCACTCTATCAGCTGGAGGGCCGCAGGCCCGACGGCTCGCCCTACGCTAACCACTCACGCTGTCACTCTATCAGCTGGAGGGCCGCAGGCCCGACGGCTCGCCCTACGCGGTCCACTAACGCTGTCACTCTATCAGCTGGAGGGCTGCAGGCCCGACGGCTCGCCCTACGCGGTCCACTCACGCTGTCACTCTATCAGCTGGAGGGCCGCAGGCCCGACGGCTCGCACTACGTGGTCCACTCACGCTGTCACTCCATCAATTGGAGGGCCGCAGACCTGAAAGCTCGCCCTACGCGAACCACTCACGCTGTCACTCTATTAGCTGGAGGGCCGCAGGCCCGACGGCTCGCCCTACGCGATCCACGCACACTGTCACTATATCAGCTGGAGGGCCGCAGGCCCGACGCCTCTCCCTACGCAATCCACTCATGCTGTCACTCTATCAACTGGAGGGCCGCAGGCCCAACGGCTCACCCTACGCGATCCACTCACGCTGTCACTCTATCAACAGGAGGGCCGAAGGCCCGACGGCTCGCCCTACGCTACGCGATCCACTCATGCTCTCAGTCTATCAGCTGGAGGGCCGCAGGCCCGACGGTTCGCCCTACGCGATCCACTCACGCTGTTACTCTATCAACTGGAGGGCCGCAGGCCCGACGGCTCGTCCTACGCTAACCACTCACGCTGTCACTCTATCAGCTGGAGGGCCGCAGGCCCGACGGCTCACCCTACGCGATCCACTCACTCTGTCACTCTATCAGCTGGAGGGCCGCAGGCCGGACGGCTCGCCCTACGCAATCCACTCACGCTGTCACTCTATCAACTGGAGGGCCGCAGGCCCGACGGCTCGCCCTACGCTAACCACTCACGCTGTCACTCTATCAGCTGGAGGGCTGCAGGCCCGACGGCTCGCCCTACGCGAACCACTTACGCTGTGACTCTATCAACTGGAGGGCCGCAGGCCCGACGGCTCACCCTACGCGAACCACTCACGCTGTCACTCTATCAGCTGGAGGGCCGCAGACCTGTCGGCTCGCCCTACGCGGTCCACTAACGCTGTCACTCTATCAGCTGGAGGGCCGCAGGCCCGACGGCTCGCCCTACGCGGTCCACTCACGCTGTCACTCTATCAGCTATAGGGCCGCAGGCCCGACGGCTCGCCCTACGCGGTCCACTCACGCTGTCACTCTATGACCTGGAGGGCCGCAAGCCCGACGGCTCGCCCCACGCAATCCACTCACGCTGTCAGTCTATCAGCCGGAGGGACGCAGGCCCGACGGCCTGTCCTACGCGAACCACTCACGCTGTTAGTCTATCAGCCGGACCCAACAGCTCGCCCTACGCGAACCACTCACGCTGTCAGTCTATCGGCCGGAGGGCCGCAGGCCTGACGGCTCGCCCTACGCGAACCCGAAGGCCCGAGGGGTGAACTCACACTATCAACAAGCGGACCGCAGGTCCGGCGCCACGCCCTACGTGAACTACCCACGCTGTCAGCGGTTATGGCACACTAATATCGGTTATGGTAATATTGCAGTATCAGATTTGAGGATTTGGAAGTGAGTATTCAATGTATATGTTTTTACCCATTAGCTAAAGCATTCCTTTAAATTCAACATTTCGATAAACCTGGCGGTTATGGCAGGCAGTGGCACGTGTCTCAGCAGCATCAGGTTTGAGGAGTTGGAAGTCAGTAGTAAGTAAATCCGTCTGTATATTTTTCGTCCAATATTCCGCAAGATTTGAAGACGAAAGTCTTTGAACAGTGTATGTTGCCATTGCCAGTGATGACATACGGTACTTAACCATGGTCGTTTACAAAGGGGCTCATAAGAAGGCTCAATGTCACCCAAAGGGCAATGGAAAGGGCTATGCTAGGAGTCTCTCTGCGGTATCGGATTAGAAATGAGACCATCCGCAGCAGAACCAAAGTAACCGATATAGCTCTTCGAATCGCTAAACTGAAGGGGCAGTGGGCGGGGCTCGTTGCGCGTGGAACCGAACGTGGTAAGGTTCTCGAGTGGTGGTCACGTACCGGAAGGCGCAGCGTGGGTAGGCCCCCTCACAAGGTGGACTTGGGGGAGGCCTATATTCACCAGTAAACGTCTTTCGGCTGATATGATGATGATGAATTGATGATGATAATGGAATCGGTATGTTTCTACCCAATATCTAAAGCAGTACTTCAAAATCTACATATCGCTAAACCTAGCGGTTATGGCAGGCAGTAACACTGGAGTATCAGATTTGAGGAGTTGGACGTTAGGTATTAAATTCGCATGTTTCTACTTAATTATCTAAAGAACTTCATTAAAATCAAGATATCGATCAAAGATAAACCTTGCGGTTATTGTGGGCAGTACTGCAGCATCAGGAGTGAGGAGTTGGAAGTCAAGATCAGGCTGTTAGTATTTGATTATGCCAAACATGCTATATTTTCATTTTTACGTGTCTAACACTCTCGGTTAAGGTAAGCAGTACGTCTGCAGCATCAGGCTTTAAGGATACAAGGATACAAATATTATAATATTGCATTGTCATGGGGACTTGATAAGAGTTCCAAATTTTATTGATTTCGGTGCAGTAGAAGTGGTCGAAAAATCGATCACAAGATTTGAAGCATCGACGACAGTTGATACGCGGTGAATCAGCTGGAGGGCCGCAGACCTGACGGCTCGCCCTACGCGGTCCACTAACGCTGTCACTCTATCAGCTGGAGGGCCGCAGGCCCGACGGCTCGCCCTACGCGGTCCACTCACGCTGTCACTCTATCAGCTATAGGGCCGCAGGCCCGACGGCTCGCCCTACGTGGTCCACTCACGCTGTCACTCTATGACCT
>JALPQI010012326.1:0-33579 GCA_025490895.1 Thaumatotibia leucotreta
AAATTCCCGTTCGAATTCAAATTCGAATGACAAAATTTTTCACGACTATTTTCGAATGAAGCCAATATACCCTATTTTTGAAAGTCGCACTCGAAAAGCTAGAGATTGATTATCGATATCTTTGCGACACGTTGCACGCAGAAAGTCGATATTTACCGGTTTTTTAAATTTAATGTAATAAAGCTAAATTATGGCACACTGACGTCAGAATTTATATTCCAGCTAAAAATAATAATGAATTATAACATATTAAATATTATTTAACGGTTTTTATTATAAAAAAATATGTACCGCTAGTGAATCGGAACGTAAATCTACGATCAATGTTATTATAATCTATGGTGCACACAAACAAACATCAACAGAGACCCTACCGCAAACCACGAACGAAGTGTTACCTATATCACACTTACGTACGAATTCACAAGTGCGAGAGAGAGCCAACACTTTGTTCGTGGTTCGCGGTAGGGTCTCAGTTGACAGACTTGACAGTGACACTTTATTGGAGTGTATCTACGTACTTATCCAATTTCTATTAATAGAATTGAATACGAATGGTCAACCGCAGTCGTTTTTGAACTTTCTATCACTCGAATCTCAAAAATAGCATTTCATCGTTTTTATTCATTTTCGAATGAAAGATTAGAGCGTTCGAATCTCAAAAATCGCCCCCCTGATCAGCTAATCGGCTGTGCAGCGTAGCCAGCTATGCTATTCTCTTATTCACACATTCGACGCTGCGTTTGTCAACGAGCTCGACGTCGAGACAGCCCTGTCTAAAATCCTAGCTGTTTTATCTGACATTAGGAATCGAGGCTATGAGCGAGGTTGAGGGCGAGTTCGTCGCTGTTTTTGTGTGCCAGCAAATAGACAATTGGGTCAAAATTCTTTTCGTTGTCTTGTTTCATACCACTCTGTCACGCTTTTAGTGGCTGTTTCGATTAAATAAAAAAAATCTGGTGCACTTGTATTTCTTTTACGCGTTAGATTTTAATCCATACAATGAGAAATTGAAAAAAAAACATCATCTCATACAAAAATGAGCACTGCGTCACGTTTTTTAGGGACACAAAATAAGACAACGAAAAGAATTTTGACCCAATTATATTTCTTTTTATGGTTCAATAATCGCGGTGCCCTTCGTAATCCGATACCACGGCATTCCTTTGTTCTTACACAATTAAAATATATTTAATATTTTATGATCAGATGTTAGGCAGACAAAGGAACATACTACTATATAAGGCTGTTATTTATTTAATAAATTAATTACTTAACCGACCACAGTGGTGTTATTATCTTTTATTCAGTGGTTGGAATTCTGGTGGCATTTTTGAGCTGTCATAGGGGTTTCTCATTTATTGACCACCGATATTTATATTTATATCGATAAATACAGAATACAATATACAATGTGCCCATGAGGAAAGGGAAAAAATTCAACAGCCGATTTCTGACCCAATTTGAAGTTAAAAATGTCATATGAAGTTTTCTGGATTCAGTCTATTTTAAGAGAAAATTTGATTTTTCCTTAAAACCGTTTTAGACCATTACGCTATGATAAACGCATTTTAGGAAACGATTTTGTCACCATGTTGTCTTAGTCTTATCACACTTAATTGACAGACATGAAATGAACAAAAATATGTTTAATTACCTAGCAAATGTAAAAAAAAACTTTAAAGTGACTTTTGCTATACTTTGATTAATAAAATCCTTTTTTTGTTTATTAAGGCATTCAAAACATAAAAAAAAGCTAAAAAAGTTTTTTTTTTTGCAGATTTGATCAAAACTCATTTAACGTTTTTTGCTTCTTTTAGTCTCAGGAATATGCTGTTAGAATTTTTAGAACCTTTCCTCGTGGGCACCTTGTATGTAAAATATGATTACGAGTAGAAGTAAACAGGCAGTCTCACCGCTAAAGAGCGATCTCTTTTTAGTTACTTCTGAGTGGCTGAAATGTGCCACGAAATCAGTGATAAGTTAATATGTAACAACTTTAAATTAAATCAGTTCAATGTTTTAATATTAATAAAAAAAATCTGTTTCAGTGCTAATATTAATTATGTGTTTCGTCATTATTTTCTCAACAAAATAAATAGTCATATTTATTTCAAATTGTCTGGTTTTAAACGACTTCGTTTACAGTCAAATATCCATTTGTAGGTGGATTAAGAAAGTTACTTTCAATCTTGTTCTATAATTTATCGATATAATTATGGATATCGGTAGTCGATAAATGAGAAGTCCATATGACGGCACAAAAATGCGACCGGATTTCCGGCCACGTCTCATATTTCAAGCCTTAATTTTTTGAATATGATGCCAAAAGTTGTTGGGAAGAGTGCACACTATAAAGAGTATGACTACGTTTCGTAACACAATTAACGTGATTTTTATTATAATTAAGACCTTAACTAGGTATGTATATTTTTTTGCAATCCAACCATAACATAGCGAAAGAGTTTTCAGATAATTACGGAACCTTAATCAACAAATTCGATTAGGCCATTAAAATGTATTGCGCGACGCAAATAAATTTAAATACGAAGTAGTGATGTAACAAATGGGTTATTTCGTATTCGCTCAGTTTGTAATGCCAATGCCATTAATTGCATACAAAAAAACGGCCAAGAGCATGTCGGGATATGTTCAGTGTAGGCTACGAACAAATAAAACATGGAAGCCGCACGCCATATTAAAGTGCCTTTCAAAAACGGTCCAGAATTTTAGATGACAAGTGTCACCCCCTCTTCAATGCATCACGGTAATGAATGTCAATATCAACCTATAAAAACTTAAACCGCCATTTAAAAATAGCTGTGATTGGTCCATCAAAGTTTTGATTGGCTTTATTCTATAAACATTTGTCAACGATGTTGCGCCGAAATATGCGCGATATTAAGAAAAGCGCTATGTCCTGCCCATCTTGCAGGTTATTCCATAATTGGACTGCCAATTAACTGTAGTACATCACTATTCATTATCATCTAAACATGCTATCAAAACGCGTATTTTCAGGGTTTATCACCCGTAGATAATACAGTTACAGGTGATCGCATTTCGCTATTACGCAACGTCGTATCTGAAAACTCACTTGCTGGAAAAAACACCCGTATTGAGACTGAAAAAAAGGTGACCTTCCTATGAATTTATTGCTTTATATCCGAGGTTGGAGTATAGTGACGATTTGCCTGTAGGTGCAATAAGTATGCGAAATTCGAGTACTATAGTTATATGTCGTTTGGAGTTGAAAGAGACAGGTAGGGTAAAATGTGGTTACTATGGACTATGCTGGCATTTTAGTAAGTTTCGTGAAATTTTTTGCTATTACAATATAAGTAGGTATGAAATATGGAAATATCATAGGAAAATCTTACACAAATCAAACTACACACTAAAAAAAATTAAGGTACCGTGAAACCATCTAAACAATGTATGTTTGTCTATCCTTTCATTTTACTCAATAACTCTAAGGTTAGCTGGAAGAGATCCCTTATAGGGATAAGCTCGCCCTTGTAATATTTTTGTATGGTTGTGTCGAATTTTATCTTATGTACAATAAAGTGTTTACTACTACTACCTACTATGTACAATGGTCCATAATTAAAATAAAACTATGAAAACGGATAAACTCGTGGATTAACTAACTTTAACTTAATTCCGACTTTTCGAACCCTGTAAAGATGTGTAATCCTCGCGGTAACCGAAGAAAATATTATGAATATCTTCCATTAGGTGTAATTGATTTTACACCTAATTAATATAACTATTTATCTACGTCCATATCATAATTTCCCTATTATGTTTTCAGAAGCGGTAATGTAATGACCTATATTAAGAAACCGGTGCCTGTGCCTGTATCATAATGTTAACATTAAAGGACAATGCATCATAATGTTAACATTAAAGTATCGGTGTCAATACATTAATGTTATAAAGTCAACTTCTTTTGTTTTTATTTCAATAAATACATATTTATTGTCGGATATTTTTACACAAATGGAGTGATTTCAACTGATTTATATAGTTATATTTAGAGGTATTTTGCTTAGTGGATATCAATGTAAATAAAGGTAAATTAACATTCTAATTTTATGATATGGAGGTAGATAAAGTTATGTATGTGACTGTACATAATTAGGCATTAAACACTCGTGTGAGCTTATTATGAAACTCGCCTACGGCTCGTTTCATAAAACCACGCACATGTTTAATGCGTCTTATTATGCGCCAGCCACATAAATGTCTATTATCTTGCTATTCATAGGCAAAGAAGTCCTCATATAAAAGCTTGCACAAAGCCCTAAAGAAGATTGGGACTGATCAGCCCCCGTTGCCTAGTTGGTATTGGTAGTGACCCTGCCTACGAAGCTGGAGGTTCCGGGTTCGAATCCCGGCGAGGGCATTATTTGTGTATTTATTTATCACAAATATTTGTTCCTTGGTCATGGCTGTCTATGTATTTAAGTATTTACGAGCCCCGATGCGTATGTTCTCGTCCTGATAGACAGTTTTTCCAGATTATCCCGTTCATCCGAGGGAAAAGGTTTAGAGACAAAACCTTCACTATTCAATAATAGTACTAAAGTAGTTTCTTTGAGTATAAAATATTTGGACTTAATAAATCAGAATATAAAAAAAAACTATTTTACGAGAGGTATTTTTTTAAATTTTTTCCACAATTTTTAATTTTGTAAATAATCAATGAATGTAAAGAACGCCATTAATATTAAAGACGACGTGGTACACCTGATGCACTGCGAATTTTGCGTCAAGCTTTTAAGCGCGAAATTACGGTGGTGAACCAAAATACAATTTAGACACTGATTTGTTTAAATCGATTTATTAAACAACAAAAGCGTACTTTAGATTGTTGTGTCTCTTGAAATGTAGTACATTAACCATGACTAACGTTCATACAATTTATCATTAGCATAATGTGATAATTTTTAAAATATTCAAAAATTTGTAAAAATTGTTTCGAACTAGACGAACTCCACTGCATCGGGGCTCGTATATGTATCTATCCATTATATGTACATGTACATGTATATCGTCGCCTGGTACCCACAACACAAGCCTTAATTATTGTGCTTACCGTGGGACTAGGTCGATTTGTGTAAGATGTCCCAAGATATTTTTTTTTAAAGATTAGCCGTTGATTTAGTAGCGAGTACTTAAACTTATTGTGTAATTGCAGTGCTACATTGGAAGTTGATGGCACAGCAATTCCTCATAAAACTGAGAGGAAATTTCCTGATAACTTCTTTCTGGGAGCATCCACATCAGCCTACCAGGTCGAAGGAGGCTGGGACGCAGATGGTAAGAAACTAAGAACCAATTCTTCATAAAGCATATTCTTCATATTCTTCTGGTAGAGAATGTCATAAGGCATTAAGTCCGCCATTTGTACTTTTTTCATTAATAGGCATGATGACTGGAAAGTCAAATCAGCATCTTTTTTCGAACTGTCAAAACGATCACGACTATGGAATTTTATATGAAATACTCAAAAGTGACGTCACGTTTGAGTACAGCCAAATGACCTACTCTTTTAAGTTGTTTTCTATTTATTAAATAGAAGTTCTGTACAAAAATTTTCTGCAATCTACATCTTAGTAATAATTTCTTCGTGTATTATGTCGTGCATAATGTTATATGATTTATTTTAACTACAGTCATCATCCCTATTGTGCAATAAAGCTTAACCTGGTAAGGCCCATTCTATTTTTAGGAAAAGTGAAAGAATAGCCCAGTGTCCTAAAAAAAGGACATTTCATTTTTAAATTTGGGACCTACAAAATAAAATTGATATATCTTTGAAAAATATGACGTAATGGGCCGTTATGAGTAAATTTTTTGTCCTAAAAATAGGACGTTGGGCTTTACGAGGTTAAATAAATAAAGCACCAGGGGCCTATTTCTCGAAAGCTTGTAACTTGTAATACAAGCGGAAGTCCTCATCTTATTAATGATGTTAAAAAGGGACTTCCACTTGTATTACAAGTTACAAGCGTTTGAGAAATAGGCCTCTGCTATAAAAAAAAATAAGCTCAAAGAATCCATAGACATTGTGTTAGTAAGCACTTAATGGTAGATCGCTGAATAGCCTAAATCATATAATGCCATCTCAAATTCATCTTTTAAAAACCGGCCAAGTGCGAGTCGGACTCGCGCGTAAAGGGTTCCGTACCATTATCAATTTATTATTTAAAAAATACAGTTAAATCAACCTACCTCAAAAACTATACAAGATAATTGAATCAAACCAAAAATCGTTGATAGAGTTTATTAATGTGCATAACATATATTATTTCAGAATTTTATATCGCGTAGTTTAAAAAATAGAGGGGGGGGACACATTTTTCAGACTTTGAGAGCTGATATCTCGAAAACGATTTGCTTAAATAAAAATGTGATGTATAAACCTTCATATCATTTTTAAAGACCTTTCTATTAATACCCCACACGCTTATGTACAACTAAAAAAAAATTTCTATCCCTCAGTTACATGTATGGAGGGCCCCCACCCCAATGATTTTTTTACTATTTAGTATCATAATCCTGTAGCGGTTTATACAACACATATCCTTACCAAATTTCGTTACTGTAGCATTTATAGTTTCCGAGTAAATCGGCTGTGACAGACGGACAGACGGACATGACGAATCTATAAGGGTTCCGTTTTTGCCATTTTGGCTACGGAACCCTAAAAATAAAATACGCAAAATCACGTTTACGCACAATTTAACCGATTAAAGATAATACGTCGATAAAGATAAGTCCTTGTAATCGTGGTAAATTTCTAGTCAAAACTACTGACGTCAGGCTTGATCTTATGTAGTATTTTATATTTTTTAGGGAAAGGCCAATCGATGTGGGACTACTATCTCCATAAACAGCCAGACATAGTGGAAGATACAACCAACGCAGACATAGCAGCAAACTCCTACCGTTTCTACGAGAGAGACGTGCTTCTACTCAAGCATCTAGGAGCTAACAGCTACCGATTTTCACTATCTTGGACTAGAATACTTCCTGACGGAACAACTAAGTATACAAATCCATTAGGTATCGCAAATTATAGAAAACTAATAGATTTATTGCTAGAGAATAATATAACCCCGTTGGTGACTTTGTATCATTGGGACCTGCCAGTTTGTTTCGAAAATGGATGGCTGAATAAAACTACCATAGACAGATTTGGAGACTATGCAAGAGTGGCATTTAAGGCGTTTGGAGACAAAGTGAAACATTGGATAACAATCAACGAGCCTTATATACACTGTACTTTTGCTTATGGGACCGGAGATCATCCTCCGTTGATAAAATCTCCAGGAAAAGGGTTCTACGAATGCGGAAGAAATTTGTTGCTCGGCCATGCGAGGGCATACCATATTTATGATAAGGAGTTTAGGAAGAAACAAAAGGGAAAGATTGGGATCGCTGTTGACGCTCAGTGGCCGATAGCAGGCAGCGATTCAGAAGATGATGCTGAAGCTGCTAAAGATTATCTGGCTTTGTACGTAAGTACTCATTTGTGTGTGACGTGTGAAGGTAGAATGCAAATTAATGTAACTACACGCGAGTATTAGCATATCGTGTGTATGAGATTCGTACGAGTACATCCGCCAACCTGACATCAGGATGATGGATATCCTTTCTTTTAAAAATATCTCCGTAGCATATAGCTCCAATTTTGGCACATTGCTAGTACTAACTCCTACGTATACTGCAGCTCCTTTTCTTGATCTACAGCCCTCATCCTGATACTCATAAGTCTCATAACTACGACTCAAATTAAGAAGTTACTTTGTATACGGATGTCGAAAATTAAGTTGGATGGAATCTGTCATATTGATAGTGATGACCATAGCAATAATATCTCAATGAGAATGAACTTGGATGGCTACGATAGGAATAGCCTTTTTTGTGTAGATGTTTCGTCCCTAATCACCCCAAAGTGGAACCCATAATTTATCGAAAAAGGTACTCAATGTACGAGTTTAAGAAGCGTAATTCTGTCTTTATCATCTTTTGTCTTTCCCATGCTATAGAATCTAAATGAGATCATCAAATAGATAATTTTCACTAGAAACTTCCACTATGACTCTGTCACGTTATTTTTGCAGGTCGGCCAATACATAGACCCTGTCTTTAAAGGAGATTACCCTCAACGTCTGACAGATAGAGTAGCAGCCGCTAGCGCCCGTCAGGGTTACGCCGAATCTCGTCTCCGACCTTTCAGCGAAGACCAGAAGGCGTATATCTTTGGAACTTCTGATTTCCTTGGAATCAATCATTACAGCAGTTTAATTGTGTACAGGTAAAAATAAACTATCGATGTGAGAGTGAGTTTGGCCGTGTGGTGACGGTAGTAAGATTACATTTGTCACCACGTCAATTCTTCCCGCGGGTGTCGTAAGAGCTAACTAAGGGATTGAAGTATCACTGATCATTCTTGATAGAAGCACAGTGGGCAACAGAGTCATCATAGTGGACACATTACTCCAATCACCAATCCGCTTGCCCAGCATGGCGATTATAGGCATTTACCTCCTAATGCGTCTATACGCATAGTTAATAGGAGAGGCCTACGTCCAACAGTGGACTAAGATAGGCTATCGCAGTAAAGTGTCCACTAAGATGACGCTGATGCCAATCATCAGTCTCCTATCAAGGGAGTCGGTGACACTTTAATCCCTTAGTTGACTCTTACAACGCCCTCGGGAAGAGTTGAGGTGGTGACACAAGTATTTTAAGTGCCGTCACCACACGGCCAGGATGTAAAGAAAATTATTCAGTAAATATGATAACTAAGTAAAGATTGTCTCCAACGCATTAGTACTGCGATACAGCGAGGTTATGCTGCCAGCATCCTTCGCACTTTGCCGCAGGGGCCCAACTTTTTAGATTTATTTTAGTTTAATTTAGTTTTAACCTCGTACGGCCCAACGTCCTAATTTTAGGACAAACTTACTCATAACGACCCATGACGTAATATCTTTCAAAGAAATTTGATTTTATTTTGTATGTCCTAAAATTAAAAGTCCTTTTTTTAGGACACTGGGTTATTATTTCTATTGTCCTAAAAATAGAGTGGGCCTTACGAGGTTAATTTGATAGGTTACTTTAGTTTAGTTATATTTTATTGCTATAGTTTATTTAGTTTTCATTTGATAATTTATTTTAGTTTTAATTATATTTTTATGATTATTTGTACCGTTTGATAAATATATAAATAAAGATAAAGTCTGTAGAGTCATCTCTAATTTCCTACTGCGATCGGACAAGAAAAACCTTCCAACGATCTTAAGAATGAAGTGGCAATGGGCAGGCCACATTGCACGCAGAGCAGATGGTCGATGGGGTCGAAAAGTGCTCGAGTGGAGACCACGGCTAGGCAAACGCAGTATAGGACGTCTACCCACAAGATGGACAGACGACCTTATGAAGGTCGCCGGGACACGCTGGATGCAGGTCGCATCTAACCGGTACATGTGGCGGTCCAGAGGGGAGGCCTATGTTCAGCAGTATGGCTGAGATGATGATGAAAATGATGATGATCTTAAGAATTATGAGCATGTCCATTACTCCTTACAGAAACGAGTCGGTGTTCGGATCGTACGAAGAGCCCTCCTTCTACGACGACGTCGGAATCGGAGCCTACATGGACGACTCGTGGCCAGCAAGCTCGTTCCCTGATATGAGGGTAAGCATTAATCCATCAGAGTCCGGAAAATCTACAGTAAAATAAAAGACTGTCACAATCAAACTAGGGCGAGAAATTTTTTTATCGACATCGAGAAAGTTTTATCAAAAAAAATCATAGCCATATGTTTATAATCATTAAAGCCAAACGCAAAATAAGTAGTAAGTGCTCGCCATAAGATTAATTTAATTTTCTACAATTAAATAAACTGTTATTTAGACGCTGTTCAAATAATAGATAAGGTTCACAAATACTTACATCAATTCATTTTCAAATAACCTTGTCTATTATTTTGACATGCCACCAAACTGCCCGCTGGAGTGCGACGTATGATTATAAGACATACGAAGATAAATCTGTTCTCGAGACATGGTCACCGATTTTGATAAAATGAAAAATTTCATTTATACATTTGAAAAAAATGTACCCGTCCGCAGCCGGGGGATCGAACACGGTCGCTTAAAAAAATAAACTTAAACTATTTCTATTTAAAAATTGATTGTGTAGGTCTTAACCAGTAAATGTCTCTATGAAACATGAAGTCTAAATAAATTATTTCAATTCAATAATGCATTTTTTCACATAATAGTGGGACTAGGTTGATTAATGTAAGATTAACTCGAACTAAAGTTACTGACATAGCCCTGCGGATTAGCAAGCTGAAGTGGCAATGGGCAGGCCACATTGCACGCAGAGCAGATGGTCGATGGGGTCGAAAAGTGCTCGAGTGTTACCACGGCCAGGCAAACGCAACGTAGGACGTCCACCCGCAAGATGGATAGACGACCTTATGAAGGTCGCGAGGACGCGCTGGATGCAGGTCGCATCTAACCGATACATGTGGAGAGAGAGGAGGCCTATGTTCAGCAGAGGACGTCTTATGGCTGAGATGATGATGATGATGGTGGGGTAAGATAAAATGGTTTTTTTAAAGCTATCAGCAGACGCTGAGCCAGATGGACGACTTTTTGTCTTGCCCCATTAAAAAAACCGTCTCATCTTACCCCATTACCTTACATATTTGCCTTATTTTTATGAATGCATAATTTGAAGTTCAATATCAAGTTCGATAGAAATTCGCTATCAAAAAGTCGATATAGGCCATAAAATATATAAAAGTATTACATTATTAGATATTATATCTACTAATATACTCACGATAATAATGTATAACAATAACCGATTAATGCAATTACTCGTAATAATTAAATTGTTGTCGATAAGATAAAATCATTTTTAGGGCTACTTAAAAAACATATTTTGCTTAGATAAATAATCAATGCGTCAACGTGCATGTAATGTTTACTTCCGTAACTACGTATTATGTTTACATGCGATTTAATTAAAACATACTAGTGACCCGCCCCGGCTTCGCACGGGTACTATACCTACATATAAACCTTCCTCTTGAATTACTCTACCTATTAAAAAAAATCTCATCAAAATCCGTTGCGTAGTTTGTATTTTTTTTTCAGGACTACGCCCCCGGATTCACTTCCCTACTACTCTACCTCAAAGACACATATGACAACCCCACAATCTACATAACAGAAAGCGGTTTCCCTCTGTCAGCCGCCGAAGACCTGGATGACTATAAGAAGGCCAATTATTTGAAGAACTATTTAAACGCCTTGCTTGACGCAAAGGACGCTGGGTCGAACTGTGCTGGGTATTTTTTCTGGTCTCTGTTGGATACTTTCGAATGGGCTAGTGGATATGGGTGAGTTTTTAGAGTAAAGGTTGTCCCAAAAATAACGCAAGATTTGAAACCGATGAAAAATACTTATTTCTTGCTAGATTTTTTTATTTCTTGATTTAATCATTAAGTACAAGGTTTCGTATAGTACAGCACGTCGAGAAATTACTTCAAAGGCTTTGCTGTGACTTAACACTCTTTTGTTGATTTTTTCTATGACATTAGCATAAATATGGGTGAATTTCGTTGCTGCAGTGTGGAATCTCCGCCTTCAAGCCATGGGCGATCGAGAGTTTGCTGACATAGAACTTTGACTATAAGTAATCCCATAAAATATAAACAATTATGTTAAATAGCAATATTTAAGATTCACTGAAATTAAGGCAAAACGACTAGAAAATAGGGTCAAAACGGTTTTTCGTCAAAGAGACCTGGGCTGCAAAGCGATTTGCAATTATAATACTTAATCCTATTCTGTTTACTTTATGTTTAAGGGAAAAAATGGAATTGGTCAAAAAAAGGATACTTTTTCATTAAATTTAAATCGTGCGTTATTTTTGGGACACCCTTTATAAATATCGTTCATTAGAAGGAGACTGCTGTATGGGCTTTGGAGAGCGTTGTCACATAAGTACTGTCTAGCAAAACTCAAAATGTTTCGATAAAAGTGCAATTATCAAAAAATTTTTTTGTATATTTGGATCACGTCTTCGATATGAATAAAAATTGGTAGGTAGGAGGCTTCTAGAGACAATGATTCAGAGCAAGATCCACTAAAGTCCATTCATCCTTAGTTGTCTTATCTAGTAAACAACTTTCTAACCTAAAAGTACACGTTTTCTGTTGTAAACTGCTGTTTCCTTGATTAAAATTAAGCAATTTACTAATCAATACGGACGGACTGCACAAATACGGACTCAGATATTTTGGTATAGGCAAATATGGCAGTTTACAACAGAAAACGTGTACTTTTAGGTTGGAAAGTTGTTTACTAGATAAGACAGCTAAGGATGAATGGACTTTACTTTTCCCTAAATGTTTGATTAAAACGTTATTTTTTTGTTGCCTATCAAGTTCGAAACTTAATCGCTGTTAGGCCGGGATTACACCTGTAAGTTCTTACGTAAGATAGGGACGGGGCTATACTAAGGAATGAGATAGTGATATTCACCTCTCATTCCTTAGTATAGCTCCGTCCCTATAACTTACTTAAGAACTTACAGGTGTACGGCTGGCCTTAAGATAGTTTGACAGTTGAGGCATAAAATGTCGCAAATAAAAGACCTTGTGCTTTATGCTTTTATGTTCTCTCTAATGCTAAAAACGAACTATCGCAATTCGTCGGTTGACAAGCAAAACTCACTAAGGAACAAATACCTACTTGAAATAAAGCTCGTATCTCAGTTCCGACTTAATACTGACATAAGAGGTTGCTAAGAGTAGTGACAGTTTTTATAGTGAGTTTTGCTTGTCAGCCTACGAATTGATCGTTTCCAAATTAACTTATATTAATGATTTTAGGTACAAATTCGGCCTCTACCAAGTGGACTTCAACGATGAAAAGAAACCTAGGACAGCTAGAAAATCCGCGCTAGTCTACAGGGAGATCATACGAACAGGCACCGTCGATTTGAGCTACGATCCAGAACCATATACATGCAACGGGACTACGTTTTAACCGTTTGGACGCTCATGACTGATATAAGAGTCCATTGCAGTGTAGATAGTTAAAGGGTTTAATGAAGCTTAACTTTACACTTTTGGATTTTAACGTCAAACGGGCCTTAATCGCAATGAAACAATCATTCGTTTGCGATCTTGGGGTAAGGCCCATAGTAAAAGTTGCTCAGTGTGCTTATAAATGCGGGGCATCTCAGGTTTTCAGTATCTACTTAAACTTCCTGTATAAAAATAATAATAAGGGGTGTACCGATAAAAAACTGGTAAAATCAAATGAAAAATTCGGGTCAATATAGTTAAAAAGCTGTAATTTCTGGCTTTTGTAATTAACTAGGAGGTCTTAAATTAGCTAACTTTGGTCCTTTTTTGTTGTTACTGCAATTTCAGTATTCACAATACAAGTTCTCCAGAACCCCTTCGAAATCTATTTTTACAAGCTTTTTTTTTATTCTCGTCTGCACGATTTCGTGTTCTGCAGAAGTGACCAATATTTCTGGTTAATCTCCACGTTTTTTTTTTTAATATACCCCTGCCTTGGGCGCAATAATAATCTGTGAAGGGAATTATGCCACATATTATGTGAATTTTCTATGGGTCTTTAATCAATCATTGAATCCTATACAAATTTAGTCTCTTTGGCATAGTTTTATGAAGCAAAATCAGTGCCAAAAAGTATCAAGGATATTACGCATAAGTCAATGATATCTTAAAGAACACGGGAAGGATGGCCAGATATATTGACGACAGTCCCATCATTTAGAAAACTGCATATAAAGAAAGAAAAAAATGTTTGGAAAAGATAGTTTACTTGGAAGAGGTTTCGAAGAAGCTGTACTGTGAGTACCTGAAATGCAGTACCTAGTGACACAAAAGTACTACAGTCGGCTAAGTTAAGACTTCCTGGTTAATTTCCACAGCTTGAAATTATTGCTACCTAACTATATCGATCCGATTTTATTATTTGAAATTTACAGCTTTTTATCGGTACACCCTTTATAGTAGCATACTGTAATATTTACACTGGCGACGCAATTGAAACTAAACGGTTCGTTAAAACAGTGATATTAGCAGCGCTTAGAAAAGTCAAGCTGCATGGACAGCAGTGAAAAGTAGTGTAGATATTCGTTTTTTAAGCCTTTTCTAGTATTAGTAGTACCTGGGCCAATCAACTTTTCAATCGACACTATTTTGTCCCGTAACGCAGGTGACAATTTCATCAAGTTTGCTAGAATAAATGATTATAAATTGTACATGCGTTTTACTTGCGTTAGGCCCCACACATGTTCACATCGATACATTTAGGTTCCAACTGTTTTTCATTGTAAATATGTGTAATTGTGTATAGTATTAATTGACGTACATTTGTAAGTTCATGAAAAGTAACGCAGCAGACCGAAAGTATGTTGATCGTAAAGTTGATTGGCCCACCTAATGAATTAAGCAATTTTATAAATAAAATATACTTATCCTGTTCAATACGAATAGCAAATCATCGACTTATTAATCATGGCACATCACCATCAACCTATTTTATTAAAAAGTCATTGCCTTTCATTACCTTAGTTTGCATTTTTATGTACTGAATGTGTATTTTGGATAATGTTTATTTAATATATATTTGTCTAAGTAGGGTGAGTGGGTAGGGTCTTGGTTGTCGTCGTAGTGAAAGTCGGTCAGCATGACCGTCCGAAGTAGCCTGTTCACTCCTGCTCATGACTCATGAATCACCCTGTATAGTATGTATTTATATTCTGTATTTATTTATGGTTTTCCTAAATGAATGTGTATTTATTTTATTTTTAGTTTACCATCTTGCTCATGCACTGCCCGTTGTTAATGATTTCTGTTTTTTTATCTCCTGCTACCCCAAGGTTGTCTGGAAGAGATCGCTTATAGCGATAAGACCGCCTGTTGCTACCTTTGTATTTAATTATTCTGTATTTTGTTTTCTTTGTTTGTGGTGCAATAAAGCATATTTATCTATTTATTTCCATCCAGTCCAAGAGATAGACCTCTCCTATTAGGTACCTGTCCGTATGACGCAATAGTCGGTAGTGCCCATAATCACTACGCTAGGCAAGCGGATTAGCGATCGTAGTAGTGTATAGGTACACTATGATGATACTGCTGCCCCTCATCAATAAATTATGGTTAGAGATATTTCAATTCCTTAGTTGACTCTCTTGCGACACTCAGGCCCTGTTCACACTAGCGATCACTTGGGCGATTTAAAAGCGATTTCTATACAAATTTGCACGCGGCGAACTTGCGGCGATTTCGCCGCGTGCTGTTAAGGTGCGTTCAAACTAAAAGAGCATTCGCTGTTCTAACCTCCCACTCTACGAAATTCGATCGGTACACAAAACGTGATTGGTTGATTTCGTAGAACGGGCGCTAGAACAGCGATTGCTCATTTGGTTTAAACGCACCTTTAGAAATCGCTTGAAAGAATTTGGGGTGGTGACAAATAAATAACCTCGTGTACATTTCTAAAGCACGTCTAACAACTCGGCCATCCTAACAAATAACAGACCTAGCGAGCATTTCATAGGTGCGTTTAACAACTTGGCCATCCTAACAAATAATAGACCTAGCGAGCATTTCATAGGGGCGTCTAACAACTCGGCCATCCTAACAAATAATAGACCTAGCGAGCATTTCATAGGGGCGTCTAACAACTCGGCCATCCTAACAAATAATAGACCTAGCGAGCATTTCATAGGGGCGTCTAACAACTCGGCCATCCTAACAAATAATAGACCTAGCGAGCATTTCATAGGGGCGTCTAACAACTCGGCCATCCTAACAAATAATAGACCTAGCGAGCATTTCATAGGGGCATCTAACAACTCGGCCATCCTAACAAATAATAGACCTAGCGAGCATTTCATAGGGGCATCTAACAACTCGGCCATCCTAACAAATAATAGACCTAGCGAGCATTTCATAGGGGCGTCTAACAACTCGGCCATCCTGATAAATAAGAGTCCTCGCGCGCCCCTCAAAAGCAAACGTCAGTATAGAGATATAAGACCAGTATAAATATGTATAGTTACTTGAAAGCCTCGTTGCCGATGAAGAAAGCGTCGTCCACGGCGCGCGTCACGATGCGCTCGTAGTCGTGGGCTACGTGCTGCTTCTCCGTGCCGGTGATTGCGTCGTGGTGCTGCATCATACCTGGAGCAAAGGCAGAAGACAAGCTTGTTTAACAAACTTATAAGAAAAAAAAAACAAATTCTCTTATTCATCGGTTAGCTATTCTTTTCTCATTTGCTCTAAAATAAAAATAAATAAATAAAATAAAGATATACAAGCCAGATCATATAAATATTAACCCTCTAATGCATAAGACAGGCAAAAATGCATTTCAAATTTGAACCCTAACAGCAGTCAATAGAGTCCAAAACCAATGAAACCATATTTGGCTTCGTATGCATTAGAGGGTTAATAAATAGGGTGACTCAGTGAAGATACCCTTGTATTCATACAAAAATGATGGACAGCTATGTCCGGCTTAGTCAATCATAAGACTGGCTAAGTCAAGCTCATAACAAGTTATCAAATTATTCGTCTTACATACAAAAATACTTAAATAAAAAAGACCAATAAAGATTGTCTCGCAATATTAGTCGAAGTAGCCAAATTTTGGATGGCAAGAAATGTTTATGAACTAAAACTATTTAACGGTTATATCGCGTACCTATACAAAATAAATTTTACTGCATTCCGATGTTTCGAACACTTTATAGGGTTCGCGGTCTACGGGTGACTGAGAAAGAAACTGAATAGGTCTCCATCAAAATAAGAAATATACTAAACCACAAACCATACATTTTAAGGGTGGATATAAAACATATTTGATTTATCCAAATACATTTTTAATAAAATAGGCAAATCCTATGCATTCCATGATTGAACAGTACTTACCCATGGCACTTTTCAGCTCGTTCAATACGAATATGTTCCTTTTAGGCAGGTTGGCTAGCACCTGCAGCATTTTGAAGGTCTGAAAAAAGTTAACGTTAAAACAATCCGAAAGTTCAATCCTCACTAAATAGTCTTTAAATCTATCATCATCATCAGCCAATTGACGTTGCTGCTGGACATATGCCTCCCCCAGAGAGTTCCACAAAGATCGGTCGTGAGCTGTCCGCATCCATTGGACACCCACAACCTTTACCAGGTCGTCGCTCCATCTTGTGGGGGGCCTTCCCACGCTGCGCCGTCCAGTGCGAGTCCAGTCTTTAAATCTATAGATATAACTAATAGTCTATAGATGTCACATGGGTGTTGACTGCAGACATTATTCAAATGACTCAGTACCTTTTTTTTGCTGTTGACTAATTTGACTGTTGGAAATAAATTATACATTTTTTCGTCTTTTTTTAAGAGGACTCCGACTAGCGATGAAAATTTTCGTATTAAATCCCGTTTCTTTCCAAACAGCACTTTTTTCCGGATTTTCCGAAAAAATCAATGAGAGTTTCCACTTTAATTTTCAATTCTAAGCCAATGTGAATTAGGTCTGATTTTCACTTATTCCAGGAGAACGCGATGTCATCGAGGAAATGTCAATTGAAATAGATGAAAAGGAATGACAGTGACGGTGACATTGATAATTTCTGTAAAAACCCAAAAAAACGGAAAAAACTAAATTTTCGTACATTCCCGAAAAAAACATTTGATTTTTTCCGACATCTTTAACGTTAGCTCTGACCGTCGACCGTAATTAAGAGATATTTACGTTAGACCACATCTAAGCAATGCTACGTGGGCTTCAAGATTTGTCCAATGGCTAAGGTCGCCCTATAAAATATAATTACCTGTAAATAGTTGTTGGCCTCTCTTTCCATCCTCTTAGTAGTAGGGCGAGAGGTGAAATACCCGGTCCAGTAGGCCGTTGGGTCAGACGCGTACGGGAAGAAATCGTCTTGCTTTACTGGCAATGATGGGCTGCAATTACATAATTAATATACTCTGTACAACCAGCGTGTGAGTAGAAACGGCAGCAAATTTAAAAAATGGACGGGGGAAGAGTTGGTTGTCCATAAAAAATTCCAATTTGCCTCATTTTTCAACTGAAGCTAAGGACAAAGTACCTATATGAAAATTTCCGTTAAAAAAAGTCGCAGTCTTTTTTATACAGGGTGGAACGGAACGACGGTCTTTCCCGCTACCGACCGAGTCTACCAACCATTACGACGATTTCAGTATGGGACCACATCGAAATATCTTTTAAAAAAATTAACCCCTCATACAAAGTCACTGATTAGTTAGAGCTCAATAGTATGGAAAAGTTAATTTTCCATGTACGTTTTCGATGTTGGTCCCATACTGAAAGTTCATCCTAATGGTTGGTAGACTCGGTCAGTAGCGGGAAAGATCGTCGTTCCGTTTCACCCTGTATAGTGATCGTTAGTGTATTTTTTTTTTAATTTTTGGCAGTCAATACTTTATATTCTATTCGTACTACGACTCGAGAAGTCTGTACAGTTGTATTGCATAATCCCTTCGTATTTTCACGGAAACGTCCACATTTATATTTCTGTCTCAATTAGTTACAGACTTACAGTGAAATACTTAAATATCTGGGTCGCGTTTTATAAGTTACAATTTACAATTTTTCTGTTTGCCTCTCTTTCTAGCCAATATGTCCGTGCGGTACAGAGGCAAACAGCGAAATTGTAAAATGTCACTTTATAAAACGCGACTCTGAAGTTTATTGTGACTGCAATGTGACTTTGACGTTTCTGTGGAAAAACGAAAGAAATCATTAAACGCTAGTAATTCATGAAAAGGTCTAGCTGAGATTTTATTTACTAAAATAAGTTTTACATTAATTTCTTTAACACAATAATTATTAAATATTTATATTTGATATTGGCTGAATACAAGTGCTATCTTGTCTATGCAATGACAGCAATTTGAATTGTGTTTACTATCTAGTTCCACAAGTGCCACTATGGCTTCAGTTTTTCGGTCGTCACACTTGAGAGCACACGCGTTTACTTACCGGTGTTTTCACCAAAATATTCATTTGTTTGTGAATTATTGTGTTGTTTTTCTTATTCTTTTCGTGGTAGCTCCAAGTATAATTTGTCGTTTTAATCCATACAATCGAAAAGAGACAGGTAGCCGCGAAAATAGTGTCAAACACAATACATGGTAGCTGAGACTGCTATATATATGTATGTCGGAGATATGAGTTACTAAATCTAGAAAACGATAAGTAATGTTTTGCTTGGAGTGGTCTTTGCTTGGTCCATGCAGGTTTGCAGGTAGATGATACCAACCTATGAACAGGTGGCTGGTGACCTGACAGTATAAAAGGTCACTACTGCAGTGTTCATCAATTCATTCCCGTGTTAGACATAGAACGATTCACTCTTGTCTTGTTATGTGAAGGGTTTACATTCTTACGAAGGAAGTTGTTTCTATGGGGTGTGCATCTATGCATGGACGCAAGCTTAGAACTCTCCATTCGTTTTCTACTACTGCGTAGATGCGTGGATACAAGATTCTGAGTGCTGTTGGTGGCGAGTAACGAGAAGCTAGGAGGCAGATAACTGGAGTCCTGCCCCTCTTAGCTCGGCTGTCATTAGGGTTCCCGATATCAGCAAGTGGGATGAAGACTCAAGGCTCACGTAACAGTGAGTACTGGTATTGTATCACATGTAAACGGTAAGGTTTAAAATCGACAACAGTTGGTAAGGTAATGATTGTTCACTATGTTTGCAGTTAAGTTTGATTTGAGTCGTGATTTAGAAAACTGCTTTGTTCTTTTTTTGTGATTACTGTTGCAAGAAAACGTGTGGGTAGGTATCCTACCCTATTGGAAAAAAAAGAAATAAAAACAGTAATTCTAGTGATTTCAAAGTATATCATGACCCATACTTAGTACTTACTTAGTTGTGAAATACTAGCAGTACCAAAATATGGGCAGGTAGCCCTTTGTTTTGTTTTGTTTTCGAGTCTTCCAAAAATTAATTTTTGATAGTGATAAACATTTTTAATCCATGCCTTGTGTTAAAAGTTTTCTATGCGTGTGAAATTACCGTTACAGATGTTCAACTTCAAGATCAACAAGCTCACTGTCATAGTAGTCTACAGTTTCATCCATGATGAATATGCTGTGACGATGAAACGAGCGCAATTTCTTGCGATACCTATGTCCAAGAAATTAAGAATTGAAGACGCCAACTCTATGGTTATTTTGGAGCAACGGAAATTAAAGGACAGGTTTCTTTCCAATTGTTTTAATGAAAAATTAGAAGCAGTAGTTTAAAGAACTAACGGTTGACATTTCTGTTTGTAACGTTAAGTTTTTTGTGTTCTTAATACGTTTTATTATTTGCGAGATTAATTTGATTATAGTAAAGTGAAGCACAATCTTATTTTGATGTCGAGTATAAGATGAGGTCAGTGTCTAACCTCAAACTTTAGGTACTTAGTGTTATGATTAGGTCTAGCATTCCAATTATCTCAACATCTGTTCAAAACTGCTTATTGCTAGTCTACTTGAAAAAAAAAGGGAAATCAGTCTGCTTTGACTTTACTTTGTTTTTGTGATAAAAATGATACCGTGCAATTTGATATTTTCAGTTCAACATGGTTAACCAGAGCAACCTGCCGGCATCATGGCTGTTGCTGTCGTCATGTTCCGACGGCGTAGCAGAGGATGAAGACTGGTGTCGCTGCTGCCTATCGTGAACACGTGGTTCAATGCGTGGTGTGTCCACACCATTACAACAGACAGCGTTGTTAATCCGGTGAGAAGTTCACATTTTGTTGGGCTATTTGAGCCCTGAGCTAATTAGTAAAACTAATGTTGTAGTAGTCGTCGAGAGCTTATGCTTTTGAGTTTATCAAATTGAAAAGGCCGATGATGATGATATTGATGATGACTGTGGTCATGAAGGTCATGATGAAGGTCATGATGGTCATGATGAAGGTCATGATGAAGGTCATGATGAAGGTCATGATGAAGGTCACGATGAAGGTCATGATGAAGGTCACGATGAAGGTCACGATGACGGTCACGATGAAGGTCACGATGAAGGTCATGATGTGGTCAAGATGACGGTTATGATGTTGGTGGTGATAGTCATTTCTTATTATTTGAGCTGTCAATAGTTTCAATTTGACTACTTTAGTTCAATTAAAGTTGTGGTTTTAATTATTGGAATTAGTCATTTAGTTTGCAATCGTAGAATGAAACTTTTTACATTCAATTTGGTTACGTTTTCTCAGACTGCATACACCATTTTATCATTCGTAATCGTAGGTGTAAAATCGGATCTATTTTTCCGTCTCCGTGCGGCCACGATTGTGGGTGGCATGCGTTTGGTTTGATGGTGTAATCGGTCGATGTGTTTTTGGTTTGGTTACGAGTTACGAGGTAGACCAATTATTGCTGGATGGAAGCAATTGTGGTTTGGTTACCGGATGGAGGTAGACCAATTTTGTTGTTGCTGGATGGAAGCAACTGTGGTTTTGGTTACCGGATGGAGGTAGACCAACTTTAGAGTACTGTAACCTATTTGTCGTTTTTGTTGAACAGTTTCATTTGACAATTGCAGGACTATGTCTGTTACTGGCTAGTAAAGTAGTAAGTACATAGACTGACTAGTCTATTCGAATGTTAATGAAGTTGATTTTAATTCCCTGGGTTGATTAAACGAGTAACTAAATAATTTTTAAATTTAATGAATTCAAATCATCACTCATGTGAGCTTTCAATGGACCGACAGCAAGTCCGAGGGATTGAGCGTGATCTAATAATCGCATCGGAAGTTCCGAAGCATGTAAAAGGTGCACGTGGACTGCTTTTTATGTGCAGTATACTCTTTGCGAGGAGTAGCACTTACGCGGCTGAGATGGTTAACTTCTGATAGGTTATTGGATCCTAACAATCCGATGGACTGAAATGAAATCGGATGGTTATGATGGTTACCTGGTTGAGTAATTTACGTTTTTGTTTGAGTCGAGAGGTTGACTAATTTGAATCATTCATTAATTGAGATCATTTTGGTAATGCCACAAAAGAAGTTATTGTTGTTAAACGGGATGAGGTGACTATGTCACAATGTGAGTTTCCGATAGACATAAACGTGACTTGTGTTTCCTTAATTTTGATTTTACTGGTAACTGAAACTGAGCTGGTGGCACTATCAAAATTGTCTAACAAATTGAAGTTCATAAATGATTGAATACAGATAACATTTTGTTGTTAATGAAAATGCTAGAAAGCCAAGTACCACGTGAAGTAGATGAAGATTGTTGTGGCATGAAGGATGAGGTTCTCAGTTCGGTTGGTCGACCGTACCAGAGGCTTGATCGTAGCCGTAGCCCGTTAGAAGTCAGTGTCTACCTTTGAGTAGTCCGTGGGTACGCGGTGCGCGATAAGCTCTGGCGGAGGTCGGGTCTTGTAGAGACCGTAGAGTCAGGGTTGACTCGGCGATCCCTTGGGGATGCGCGTAGTGTGTGGTTATGTGATAACCAATAGGCCACGAATGAGAGACCTGCTTCCGAACGTTTGCCGTCATGTGTTTTACGTAAAAGGTGGCTATGAAAGCCAGGTGGTACTTGTCTGGTCTTGCATTTAAATTGGTGGTAATGAATTGACTTTAAGTGATCCTAAATTCAGTTGCAAAGAATAAAATTATTTTCCTTGAGTTGAGTTGATTTTACGTAGACAGATAATTTGGTCAGGAGTAACCGAGTGGTGACAAAGATTACTGATGTACGTGTTTGTTTCAGATACAAGCGAGGACGCTTGTCTTGTCAGTATGGCCGTGTCGGAGATATGAGTTACTAAATCTAGAAAACGATAAGCAATGTTTTGCTTGGAGTGGTCTTTGCTTGGTCCATGCAGGTTTGCAGGTAGATGATACCAACCTATGAACAGGTGGCTGGTGACCTGACAGTATAAAAGGTCACTACTGCAGTGTTCATCAATTCATTCCCGTGTTAGACATAGAACGATTCACTCTTGTCTTGTTATGTGAAGGGTTTACATTCTTACGAAGGAAGTTGTTTCTATGGGGTGTGCATCTATGCATGGACGCAAGCTTAGAACTCTCCATTCGTTTTCTACTACTGCGTAGATGCGTGGATACAAGATTCTGAGTGCTGTTGGTGGCGAGTAACGAGAAGCTAGGAGGCAGATAACTGGAGTCCTGCCCCTCTTAGCTCGGCTGTCATTAGGGTTCCCGATATGTATATATAAGAAACATCTTGTATTTAAATTTTTTAAACAAATTCACTTTTGGCAACCACAATTTGTTTAAGCATACCGTGGATAATGCTGTTGACTATACATAATGTAATCCGTAATTTATGTAATACTTATAGCACCATCAGGTGCTATAAGTATTACTAACTTAACTATACATATCAATGTATAGTTGTTTGTTAGCCCTAAAATAAATATAATAAAATAAAAAATACATAAACTCACTAGCTGACACTACTTACTTGGCATCCTTCACTGCTTTTAGGTAGCAGGTCGGGGTGGAATAGAACAGTTTTACGTTCAGCATGTCTTTGGCGGCTTTAAAGTTGGCATATCTGTGAATAAAGATCGCTATTTATTGTATTCATCTATGCATGTGGAAACTCATTCAACCAATTGGAAAACTACACTAGTTCCTGTGTGATGTTCGTTACAAAACAAAATGTATGGTACACCCGGCTAAGATCGGCTATGCTATTCTCTTATTCACACATTCGACGCTGCTTTCGTCAACGAGCTCGACGTCGAGACAGCCTTGTCTAAAATCCTAGCTGTTTTATTTGACATTAGGAATCGAGGTTGTGGGCGAGTTCGTCGTTGTTTTTCGTTAGGGAATACGAAGTTCGTACATTAAACGTCAAACCCTCGACACAGTGTAGTTCCAGCTCACGCCGCATTCGTCGCCGAGCACTAGAGTCGTTTAAAGTACATTAGTGAATACCATTTTTAGGCTCGACGCTGCCGCAGCGCTGACAGAAAGGCGGTTTCCTTAGTGAATAACACCGCAATAACTACTAAAATAGTAGTATTTTTTCCTCACTGGCAATATTATGCATGACGCCATTTCACCCCGCCCCTCTCGCTAGTATGCAACAACCGCTCAGCTGCATCAGTCGTGAGCTATGAACGTTTAAAAAAAGTGATATTTTCGAGAATTTTTGGAGATCCGATCTTTAACAGAAAGCTATGCACCTTCTTCTTCCTTTACAGTTGAAATTAGATACTAGTCCGATCTTAGAAAAGAAGGATTTCGGAGGGGTGTGTATTGAAAAAAAAATTGTGAAAGTTCGAGTGTCAATTACTCCTAAACTTTTCAGTTAAGCGGCATCAAGTAAATTTAAATGTAAAGCTTGATTCCTTTTTTATCACTTACATTACACATCTGCAGGTAAAAGTTAGTGAGAATATTTTTTTATTTTTTTTTTGTGACATCCTTTCAAGTCACTGAAAAATAGTCCGATCTTACCCGAGTGTACCTAAGTAGGTAAGTACCTAATGTCTTCCTATTTTGTCTTATTGACATGATTTTAGAGTAGCCTAAGATGTCAATTGTAAGTGTAGTAAAGACAGAGTTGCATCAGTCCGACATACTACACTAATATTTTACATTATATGGAAACATTGCTACTTATCTACATATTAACATGCTAAGAATACAAACATGCTAAGAATTTCATATTTTTTGTAAAATTCTTTAACCAACATAATTTTTGTTTACATACATAGTAAACGCAGGTAAACAAACATGCAGTTCAAAAATCATAACGTGTACCTACAGCGTGCAAAGCTAGCTAACAAACAAACATAAATATATTAGTAAAAAAGTATCATGCATCAAAATTTTAAGTTCTAAATCTGTACACGAAATCAAGTCACCTATTTAAACGTAGCACACAGGGGTATTTGACTCAAAAAGCTGGCCATAATTATTTCTTTACGTTTTTTCGCATTTTATACTTAAATATGACTTTTATATTAAACGAATTTATTTTGGACCGCTTTTACACCTTGGCGGCCTGATTGGGGTAGTCAAATTAATTTTGCATAGGTATTTACACATTAACTATTAACAAAATGTATGGTTTTTCTTACTCAGATGATGCGTGCGATCGTTACTCAAAATCGAATGTCAGATCATCATCATCCGATATAGCATTAGTGTCTATATCTGGGGCAAGCATCATATTTCTGGCAGCAGAGCTAAAAGGTTTTAATATTTTTGGTGGCCTAGGCCTGATGCTATTGAGAAGTGGATCGGAAGTAAGTAACAGCCGATTGAAAACGTCTCAGACACAGCTCCCTCGAAAATTTTCTTGAAAAGCTATTCCTGAATTCTCCGAAGTGCTTGTTCCTGGCTTCTGCGGCTTCTTTCGATAAATTTCCTATGGGGAGAAGGGCATGCTTCATAACAATAGATCTATGCATCTGAATTTTGTGAACAGTTGGGGTCAGTGGCTTCCAAGGATATACTTTACATAGAATGCCGTATCATCGCAATATGACTCAAACTACTTAGGTCTACTCTTTGTCCACTCGAGATGACTTCCAGCTCAATAGCAAATCTCTTTGTCAAATCGTGGTCGATTTCCTTTTGATATTCAAAACTTGAAGAGATCTCGGGATTAGAAAGAAAAAACGTCTGCTGGTATCCCTGTTTTGGCATATCGACTATAAGTCCTAGTCCGACCCAGTCTTAAATTCCGACTTTAAGCGGGAAAATATACGAAGAAGTTCATCATTTGATTGATCTTATGGGAATGTAGCAGAATCAGTAAGAATACTCAAAACTTCATCTAGCTTCTTTAAAAATTCTGTCGCCTTACATTCTTGACCCATGCAAAAAATGTATTCTTTGATCACAACTCTAACACCAGACGAACCTGTGGTGATAAATCATTAAATTTATTTTAGAACCGCAAAACCAACTTTGTTTGGTAAAATTGCTTATTGTATAAAATAAGCACAAATACGAAGTTCGCAGTTAGTAGCAGCCCATTTTATAGTAATATGCAAGAAGACTAAATACGTTATCAAATCAGTAAAAAAATACACACGGGTCAGGTCCCGCAATATAACTTTTTCCATTTTGAGTTTAAGTAAAACTCGTAAATTCGATGCGCTATTATGTAGTTACTTAAATGTAGAATGTCCGGTAAATTAGACTTAATAATTAAAAAACAATAAACAAATCATAATAACAATACATGGTAAATTATTGTTATGAGCAGACATTTTTAAAAAACAATTGTTATATTCATTTAAGGTGGATGTCCCTGTGAGATTTTCATACAAATTTGTCGACATTAACTCTGTTAATTAGTAGACTTTTTGTAATTTTGAACCTTGATAGTAAGTTGTACGTATCCCGTAGATGGCGCGTATGTAAAAAAAAGTCCAAAAAGTGGTATAGTATTTCTGAATTATCAATTTGAAAATTGATACAATTTCGCGCTTTGCCTTTGTATATGTGCGTGAATAATACTATCCATGAAAACTGACATGGAGGCAGATGACAAGGTAAGCTTAACCATATCCATCACAGATGTCACTTTAAAACTGCTAGTTAAATGACCTCACTAATTAGTAATATATTCGGTCAATAGATGGATTATTAAAAGTAAGCGTAATTCATAAAATAGGTATGTTGTTATTGTTTTTATTTTATCAAATAAAATATCCGGTAAAATTTTATCCCTCGATTCGCCAGGTCGGATCTCAAAATACAATATATCGGTCAGTATTTTTTATGAATTACAGCCAGTAGGTAGTTAGGTAGCTACTTTTGTATCTAACTATGATGCTCACTTTAATTCTCATTTAGCGTAACTTGTACAACAGTTTGGAAGAAAGGAGCACATTAATATGATAGGTACTAATTAATATCTGAGAGGTAATAAATAAAATAAGTGGCTATAAATTAATAATAATAATAAACAAATAAATATATCGGAACATCTTAAGCTTAAATTAAGGCTTGTGTTGTGGGTAATAAGAAATAAGCGATGATACATATCATGTAACTACATACAGATACTTAAACACATAGATAGCCACGATCAAGAAACAAATATTTGTGATAAAAAAATACACAAAATAATGCTTTCACTGGGATTCGAACCCGGAACCTCCAGCTTCATAGATAGGGTCACAACTAACTCGGCTACCGAGGCTGACGACTTTAATTTAAATGGACGCGTAAAATACTTTTTGGTAAGTGGTCATAAAATATTTTGTTCATTTGTCACAGCAAAGTCAATGTCATCTATGAGTCAACATTTTGCAATTTTGTTCCACAAGTCAAGGCAAAAGTGTTCGTTTCGATAAAATCGATATCATAAACATGCCCACAACGATGGGCAGAACGAATAAAAATGAGTACCGAAAACACCGTTGTTCTGGGGGGAAAAGAAAAAGCGTCGAGTAGAAGCGGGGTTACTCCTTCACCATGGCACCACATAGTAAGTATCTCGCCGTAGCGAAAATTTAAAATTTGAAGCGTAATAGTTAAAACACCTATTTAATAAGTACAACTAACCTAACGGAATACCCGAGCCGCTTTTAAAGTAGTTAGAACATTTTTTCTTCTATGTTTATGACACTCTCACATTTTACATTTGCCAGCTAATCTTTGTCGAATTCAAATGATTCTGTAGTAGATATACATATTATTATTATTACCTTTATTCTATTGCCAATTGCGACACGAACTTTGTCAGTTATTATTAATTTCAATAAAAAGAAACAGATAGGGAGGTATAATAAATTAAATTCACCAATGTGACTATTTCAGGAGGATAGCAGCTTGGCGGGATATTAAGACCGACCAAACTCACGAGCCTGAAACATCAGATTCCACCAATCAAACCCCAATTATTTGTGCAACTAATGCTCAGTGAGTGTTTACTACTTTTAGAGTTGTATAATTCATTATGGAATTCATATCATATGAACCTAAGGTCGTCGTATTAGAGACTAACTGTAGCTTAAATAACTATGTCTAGGTACACATATATTGCAGGACAGCGAAAGTATTCAGTATGTTATAGGTGTGTAACTTGTCAATCTATAATATGTAATAGATAACAATACCCATATACTTTTCACTTGACATATTCCAACAGTCTTTACTGTCATTAGACTTACAAAGCAATACTAAAGTTTTAGCTAAACCACTAATTGGAGTTCGAGGCCAAAGAAATTACGAAAATATTGCCACAACAATGAAATGTTCATACAATAGTAAATCCTTATTTTCTAAAAACAGACGTTGAGATATCTTATTTATTGGTAATTTTAATTCTTTAATTTATAGAAACAATATTATTTACTTATTTTCACGTAAATATAAGATATTTTAATAAAAACGGAATTATCCGCAATTATTAGTAACAAAGTTGGTATTACCAAATGTTATTAACCTCATGTGTTAATAACATTTGGTACAGCAATTTAACTACACATAAATTAAAACCCTATTTCTGCATACGTTTAGAAAATTGCAGAATAATACATTGTAGCGTGCTTTATGTTCACATTTCGTATTCGTAAAATTCCTTTGACCTACAAATTTCTTTGGCAGTGCTATAGTTCTCCATTTAAATTATCATAGAGATCTAACGTTTTGTTTTCTTCTGTAGGTTGTTAACAAGGTGACCCACTTGGTTCAGCCATGTTTAGCTTCGCTATACACCCCATTATCAAAAAATTAAATTCCAAATGAAATATACTGGGTGAAATCTTATAAATACTGTCTTAATAAATATGACACGCTGTCGTTTGTGTTCACTGGTAATTTTAAATTATTTACAAGAAAATGTTGTCATATCAATGTTAGTTAAGAGAAAAGAAAAGTTTTTAGGTATTTACGTGTTTTTAAGAAAATCCTAGTTGTGACAGCCACATTAAACAGAAACGCGTAAAAACACTACAGTGGTATATAATGTTTTTATTAGGAATTATTTTAAATAAATTAATTAAATAACAAAAAGGTTGAGGAAACCTGAAAACTTTACTTGACAATGACATAAAAGACTTTGACAGATTTGACAATAACGCATCTGTCGTAGTTTCGTTGGCCTCGAACTCCAATTACTGGTGTGTATGTAATATTTTCAAATAATTTCATTCAAACTGTCCACTCAAAGACATTACCTTTTCAAATCAACCAATCACCATGTAAGACGGCGCTGCGCGCTGCATACTGTCGGCAACCTCTCAAAATGAGCGTCTCAGACCGAGCAGAGTCACAGTTAAAATTATCGTGTTATTGTGTACCTATGAATAATTAGTATATTTTAATTTCTCGCAATTAAAATAAAAAGTAAAGTAGCTCTGGTTTAGAAACCATATTACTGGAACAATTTGAAAACAATCGATTAAAAAAAAACTCGCGGTAATATTATGGTTTGTTTTAGGCTGTTATCAAACAATATATTTATTATACTAATATCATGGGGCATTCCTCCACAAGTCGACCTACCTAGCGTCAAGTCCCCGCCTCCTATATTATTGTGATATGAGCTAGCTTTATTGACTGCGTAACTTACTTTTCCTAACTAGTGCGGAGAAGTAAACTTTGCGCACGCTTCTCGTACGTTAATTTCTCTTTTTAAGGCACTTGTTATGAGAAAAGTCGTTCGATACACGTGTAAAAACTTCTTTTTAACTCGGGTGATTGACTTTCATCCTCGTGGAAAAAAATTTTTTTTTTGCACTTGCATCGAAATGCAACTACTACTACTATTCTTTCCCTCTTGCTCGCACCAGTCGCGCCAATATGCGTGTGCGACAAGGATGACTGGAAAATAACTTGTACAAACATTAAGTTTAATCACGTTTCTGTAATATTATTATGAAGGCTATTCTTCTGTTTCTACCTATCGTTATCCCGGCTTTTGCCAGGGTCCGTACCTACCTTTCCTCCTCTTTGCGCGATCCTGGGCATCTTCATACTTCACTGTCTGTCCATCTGTCTGTCTATCACCAATATGTATCTAATGGATAATTAGTTGAAATTTTCTCAGATGATGTACAATCAGCAGCAGATATTGCTAAGCGGGCAGAGTTTTCAAAATAAACTATGCACGACTATTAGAGTGTGTTAAGATCATTGTGAACACCCTACTCGTTAAGCAATATCTGCTGCTGATTGTACCTACCTAAAATATTGCCGATATAACAAGAAACACTAAAAATAATTAAATATTTATATAGCTATGTTTTGTCGTATTTCGAATAATAACAACATAATTAAAAAAAAAATATTTCTTTATTATTGGACGATTTGTATATGAACAAATAAATATATTTAGCATGTGACCATCTTACACATATCAACCTAGTCCCACAATAAACTCAATCAAGGCTTGTGTGAGAACTAAACTACAAAATATGTAATATATAGAATAGATACATACAAATACTTCAATACATATTGAATAGTTGGAGTCCTAATTTTATTAATCTGTACGTTACGTAGGTATGAACATGGCATTTTGATTTTAGATTAGGCAATCTCTTATGGACCTATAATGATAATCTATCAGGTTTTATACTTGCAGACTATTTTATTCAAATAATTTTAAGTTTTATAGTCTACCTAAAACCTTCTCTTCTTAAATCACTCTATCTATATCTATAGAAATCCGTTGCGTAGGTGTAAAGATTGAAGCATACAATAGGGATATAGGGACAAGAGAATGCGACTTTGTTTTATATTATGTAGTGATTTGGAAGATTATAACCCCTTTATTCATAACCGTCTCCTAATTTAGCAAACTGTTTTTGGGGTTCCGTTGCCAAAATTGCAAAAAACGAAAACCTTATATTCGTCAAGTCATGTCCGTCTCTGTCCGTGTCTGTCTGTCACATCCAATTTACTCGGAAACAATAAATGGAATACTCGGAAGTAATGATATTTGGTGAGGATTGTGTTGTATGAACCGCCAATGATATATAAGTAAAGATACGTTATACTCTAACAAAATGAGCGAAATAAATACTTCACACCATACTTCTACAATTTATTGTTAGTTGACACTTTTCTTCCTACAATTTATTGATAGTTGACAAACACTTATCTTCATAATTCATAATGCGTAAAAGAGATGGTAAAATACATATACTCGTATTTAATAAACGAAAAAGAGACAAGATGTATCTCTTATAGTTTTTGAGATAGGTTGTTTTAACTGTATTTTTTATGATAAATTGATAGTGGTACGGAGTCCGACTCGCACTTGGTGCGTTTTTTAATTCATAATACATACATAATTATTATATACGTATAAAAATCAACTACAGGAAACAACGTATCACTTCCTAGTAAGTTTGTGTGTCTGTTGGTCCATACGGAAGAAAACGTTGATTTAAACTGAATACCTAAATTCTCAAATTTGAAGTCTTCATGACCTAAAAACTAATTAAACCTCCACGTTAATGAAATCAGAAGATCTGTTTGTCTGTTCGTCTCTGTGCCTGTTCATAGCCTGGCTGAAAGTTATAGTTTGCCTGTCGATTTGCCTGCCCACCTGTTTTTCTTTGTTTGAATGCATGATTTTTGTACATGTGACCGTTTCAATTCGTAACAGATCCCTGTAAAATACACTGAGCAAATTTGATAGTCACCTACTTACCTATGTGTAAACATAATTATTGATAGGCAAGGTTTTGTATATTTATTTTAAAATGTACTTTCTGCAAATAGGTAGGTAGTTAAAATATTTTTTGTGCTGGCCACATGGCGTGTTAAGAAATTAAAACTTGTTTGAACCCATTGTACTTAAAGATCTAGAGTATTTCCGCTGGGAAACAATTCTTATTATAATAAGCGAACTCTGATTCAGAAAATATTATTTTGCATCCGTCTGAATTTCACAACTGATTCTTGTAAAATGGTATGTAATGAGTATAAGTTGAGTGGCCGTGTGGTGACGGCAATAGAAATACATTTGTTACCACCCCAACTCTTCCCTTGGGTGCCCTAATAGTCAAATAAGGGATTCGAAGTGTCACTGACCATTATTTATTGAATATTGGATGATGGGCAACAGCTTGCCCTGCGTAGCGATTATGGGTATTTACTTCCTAATGCGTCCGTATGCTTAGGTACCTAATACGAGAGGCCTTTGTCCAGCAGTGGACTAATTATAGACTGATGATGTGATCTGAGTTTAAGTTACCGTACGAGCCCAACACTTGCCCCATTCTTGATGGTGGATGTGATAAATAAAATCACTGATCTATGGTTATGATATAATTTACTGTAAACTAACGCATGAAGAGTATCAGCTACGGACGTATAAACGTTAACGAATAAAGTAATTAAAATAAGTGTATTAAGTCAGCGTGATCGTGGGTACAGCAATTATATTTAATGCTGTCGGGGGGATGTGCAGTGCTTGCAATGTATAGTTACTATAACTTTTCTTATGACATACATAAAGAATTACCACATGACTTGATGCCCACCTGACGGTGTGTTTATTTTGTAAAGTTTCAAAATCATTGTTTGTATGTCTGTCTGTCTCTCTGTCTGTTTAGGGCTCCCTCTACATGGCATTTTTTTTTCGAAACGCTTATGTTATAAGAGACTTGGCATAATCAATTTTTGTAAACAATATTTAGAATATTACTTTGCCAGAAACTATTTTGGCATATTATTATTTAGGTCATGTGTTATTTCGCAGAAATTGGATGTCCATATTTTTGGCATAGGTACATAATTATACACGGTGTTACGCGAGCACTGCCAAAGGTTTTAACTATGCATTCTAGACATCAAAATAAACACAAAATATTATGAGACCTTATGTCAATTCCACCAAAAAAAAATTTTTTTTCTTTTTTTTAGGCCGATTTGAATACTTTTTAACATTTCCAGTACTTTTTATCATAACAACAATTTGTTTAAATTATTTATTTCAATTGTTTTTTTAGGTACAGGTTATTTCGTCAAGTCTATTCGTATTTTTTGATTGTCAGGCAAAAGGTGTGGTAATATTAGAACACATTGTGGTAGCATTGTAATTCAAAAGAAGTTAAATGACGAGTTACGTCGAAAAACTTATTTCGAAAAAAGGTTGATTATCTCTGAAACCAAGCCGAATCCAGGAAATTTTATATAACATTAAAGACTCTAAATATGGTCAGGAATCCAGCATTAAAATCTTTCGGAATGCTGACGTAACACCGTGTATACAACTCTCCGAAACGTACTTCACATACATATATTTTACGTTAGGCAGAAATGCATTATCTATTATGGTAGATTGGGTTTGGTACATATACTTATTATAACGATATGTAATAAGACAATGTTAAGAAAAAGATGAGGTGATTGGTTGGTTAGGTTAGAACAACGATCTTGACTACCGTTCATTATTGCTGTGGCAAACTGGGTAAGGTTAGACTAGAACAATTGTGATCTCATTAGGAACTCACTGCTACGACAAAGTGGGTTAGGTTAGAACTGCC
>JALPQI010012327.1:0-19087 GCA_025490895.1 Thaumatotibia leucotreta
GTTCGCTGTTGATAATGTTGATACGATAGTAATTGACGCACAAGTAGACATTTGAGGACACAAAATTAAAATGTCGTTAAATGAAATAAAGTTGATAAATAATTGTCGTAAAATCAACGTAGGAAAAACAAAAAACTCCACCGCGATTGAACACATAATCTCGCAAATGCCTTAAAGATAACTACTACACCAAAGTGAACTTGCTATAACCATAGTAAATTATCTATTTCAGCAAAAAACCATCGTACCTATTTCACTGACTGAAGAATCTCAACAGTTCTGGCCAAAGATGTGGAAGTTACCTGGTCTCCGGTTCATGGCGCATCCACCGCAGCACAGCATCCAGGATGACCTCTTCATCAGGAGCGGCGATGCGGTCGCTGTCCAGCAGGCGCGCCAGCGTCTCTGCCGACAGGCCCAGGAATTCGTCTTGTTCCAGTACCTGTTCAAATACAATTCAGTATTCCATGCTACGAACAAATAAATCATGGAAGCCGCACACCATACTAAATTGCCTTTCAAAAACGGTCCTGAATTTAAGTTGACAAGTGACACCACCTCTTCAATGCATCATCATCACGGCAATGAATTTCAATGTCAACCTTTAAAAATTTTACCGCTATTTAAAAATAGTTGTGATTGCTCCATAAATTTTTTGATGTTCTATAAACATTTTGTCAAAGATGTTGCGCCGAAATAATTATGCGCGGTGTTAAGAAAAGCGCTATGTCCTGCCCTGCCCATCTTGGCACAATTGAACGTACTACTACTAATAGTACTAGAACTATTAATACTACTGCTACTACTTCAGACACTTTAAGTGATTTTCAAAAGAAATCCTTAGGGGCCTATTCTTCGTCCTAATACTCCTAATACGGCAAAGGGAATGCACAAATTGTTTGGCCATCTTGTAACACGATATACGATCTCTGCACTTGGTCTTATAAATGACGCGACCTCTTAGATATTTCCGCAGTTGCATGAGTTGCATCAAAGGCCTTCATAAATCACTGAATCTGTGTTAATTTTGTTATCTGTGTAGTTTGTGAAGAATTTTCACTATTTTCATAGACTTTGACCATTAGTTCATTATAAATATTATAATATTCAATAGAAGATATTGTATCTTGCAGAAAATGGTGAAGTTCAGAGAAGGGGCAATGTCTGGTGCCAGAAAACTCCTTGTCGCGTTGTCGGGCGCCAGCGTACGACCAGGGCTTGGAGGCTCCTTGGACACAGTACCTGGAGGAAGTGCCTGTCCAGGAAGCGATCAGCCGCCTGCGCCAGCTCGGAGCAAGCAGAAAACTCCTGGACCCTGGAAAGGAACCTACCTTGGGGAAATACCTAGACAGATGCTGGTCACCTGAGCACTTGCTTAGCACCTGCCCAGGACTTAGAACAACGATGCTGCGGAGAGATTTGTCGATGGACAGCCAGGAAGTTTACATCCAGGAACCGATCCACCGTAGAAAGCGGCACAGATCAAGATGCTCACTGCCCAGGGCTCCTTGGACACAGTACCTGGAGGAAGTGCCTGTCCAGGAAGCGATCAGCCGCCTGTGCCAACTCGGAGCAGGCGTGGAGCTCCGCGAAGGCGCGTATTCCCAGCGCGTTGTCGGGCGCCAGGGCTTGGAGGCTCCTTGGACACAGTACCTGGAGGAAGTGCCTGTCCAGGAACCGATCAGCCGCCTGTGCCAACTCGGAGCAGGCGTGCAGCTCCGCGAAGGCGCGTATTCCGAGCGCGTTGTCGGGCGCCAGGACTTGGAGGCTCCTTGGACACAGTACCTGGAGGAAGTGCCTGTCCAGGAAGCGATCGGCCGCCTGTGCCAACTCGGAGCAGGCGTGCAGCTCCGCGAAGGCGCGTATTCCGAGCGCGTTGTCGGGCGCCAGGACTTGGAGGCTCCTTGGACAATACCTGGAGGAAGTGCCTGTCCAGGAAGCGATCAGCCGCCTGCGCCAGCTCGGAGCAAGCAGAAAACTCCTGGACCCTGGAAAGGAACCTACCTGGAGGAAATACCTAGACAGATGCTAGTCACCTGAGCACTTGCTTAGCACCTGCCCAGGACTTAGAACAATGATACTGCGGAGAGATTCACCGATGGACAGCCTACCTGCAAGAAGTTTACAGGAACCGATCCACCGTATAAAGCGGTACAGATCAAGATGCCCAGGACTCCTTGGACACAGTACCTGGAGGAAGTGCCTGTCCAGGAAGCGATCAGCCACCTGCGCCAGCTCGGAGCAGGCGTGCAGCTCCGCGAAGGCGCGTATCCCCAGCGCGTTGTCGGGCGCCAGGACTTGGAGACTCCTTGGACAATACCTGGAGGAAGTGCCTGTCCAGGAAGCGATCGGCCGCCTGTGCCAGCTCGGAGCAGGCGTGAAGCTCCGCGAAGGCGCGTATGCCCAGCGCGTTGTCGGGCGCCAGGACTTGGAGACTCCTTGGACAATACCTGGAGGAAGTGCCTGTCCAGGAAGCGATCGGCCGCCTGTGCCAGCTCGGAGCAGGCGTGCAGCTCCGCGAAGGCGCGTATTCCCAGCGCGTTGTCGGGCGCCAGCGCGGCCGCTAAGAACGAGCAGCATGCTGCGCGGGCGCCCAGCACTTGGAGCAGTGATGCTGCGGAGAGGATGCTCTGTGGGACGGCAAATGTTAAAATAAGTCCCGCTGGGTTTCTGGTTCTTCTCAGGTTAGTGGTGTAGGGACCGGTAGTTTTTTTCCTTGCTATTGTGTCAGACCGTCTGACTCGGACGTTTTAAAAATGCTTTTAAGAGGGGTACTTGAATAAAAAATTGTTTGACTTTGACGCAACGTCCGTAAGAGTAATCAAGAAATTTTAATAATTGAGTATTTTTTAGGAATTACGTCATCTACTAATTCTACATCTTTGACGTAGTTAAAAAGAAGACTGCGGCCCTACCGCAAACTTTGAAATCCACAAACTTCGAGGATTTGCTTCCGTCACTCTAATGACGACCTCGATGGAGAAACAGAGACAAAACCTCTAAACTTTCGAATTGCGAAGTTCTTGGTAGTATGCCTGGAACTTCGTAAAATACTAAATACTAATACGAATTGGTGCACATGTTCTACTTACTAAGGAATGCGACTGTCCATTACTCCCTACCTGAACGTTCTCCTCATTGATGATCAGCGAATCAGGGTTGTAAACATAGTCGACGATCGCTTGCAGCGCCTCTGGCTCCACATTCTGTAATCAGAAAGACATTAATTTGTAGTCTGTAGAAATAGCTTTAGTTCTTTTAATGCATGTTAGTTGTATTTAAGATGTTTGTTTATTTAAAGAAAATAGCAGCATACTCGTATGTTCTGGCTGAATGCATTATGTATGCAGTGGCAAGACAACGTGTTTGGTAAGGATAGGTTGGAGGAGAAAGAACTACTGCAAGAAAACAAGGAGGCTAGAAGGAAGTTTTGGGGGAACGCTGCCGAGACATTAACCTGCAGCTTCAGCAACGGGAACTAGGGTGAATGAGCACATCAAACGCTCAGACGCTCGATCTTGGCCAAGCGTCCCTCCAAAACATAACATCAACTTCCTTGTACGTCTCTTGGACAGCTAGCAACCTCCGCCACTTTTGAACAGCTGACTTTCCCACTCCCGAAGCAGGTGCCCATCGTTTTGCCCCGATGTAGACCTGTCTACCTCCTCTCTCTTGGAGAACTAGTAGCGTCACTCTTGGACAGCCGGTTCCCTACCCCCCCCCCCTGTCATCTTGGCCCCCCTCCTACCTATATGGTGACGGCAGGCATAGTCTGTTTATCGACATGCGTCAACATGCTGCAGAAGTACAGCGATTTAACACCTGTATACTTTGAGGATTTAGTATGGGGAGACGGTATCGCTATAACTTTCCTAACAAAATATTCTGCCGATTTCCGAGGGGGACGAGGTAGCACACATGTAAACGATCTAACTACTAATGCATTTCTTCTTCTCGTTACTACTCACGCACACTTAAACAATACCACAACACTAAGTTAAATTATCACACTAATACAGTAAAATTTCTATGCGGACACAATTTCAAACTATCGACGTAGGTGTAATCGAACCGATTAATATGGCTTTCAAGTGTCTGAAGATTATCGTATCGATATATTTTTCTAAACGTCATAGATTGACGTGCACCTTGGTACTATATATTGTTGTTTTGAGTATTTAAATAAAAGTAAACAGACAATTAGTAACAGTTATTAATTAATCAACCAATTTTAATACAAAACCGCCTGAATGTCTTGCAATTAACCTACTTCAATTGATTATGTTTTCGTTTATCGCGATCTTTGACTACGAAGGCTGTAACTGTAAGGAAAGTCTCGGTCAATCACGTGCATTTCGAAATCCGTAAATCAATTATAATATTTAATAAATAATATTAATTAGCGGTTGTGAAAGAAAACAATATATGTCCATACGAGTGTACATACGAGTATTATTTATTTTGTTGTAGTAAGAAAGTTTTAGTTAGCTGGGGTAAAACTCACTGAGGCTTAATTGTGAATACTCGTAAGGATACAATTTGAATACAAGTGCGTAGGTACAAGGTGCGTAGGTGCGTATACATACAAGTTTTTGCAATAAGGCCGGTGATATTGATATTCCTTAGTGATATTTTAGTAAGTACCTAAATACAATAGGTCCAACTAGCGTTAAGTAGCACTTGTAACAATGAAGTTATTGAATTCCATAAGACTGTGTTTTTATTTACTTACTGTGCGAACACTAATATACGTAAACACAAGTGTCCGTATCTCAACATTTTATACCTACTCTCGACATTGTGTCATAAAGAGTAACGTTCACATCACTATGTATTTTCGCGCGTAATACGTATTCCAAATAAGCGCAATAAATATTCAACCTTATTGGCTTACATATAAGCTTAACATTAGACCAAGGCAGAGTCTTCTGTCTTACTTGATTCACTAAGTCTGATATTTCCTACAAAATTTAAAGATGGGTAGACCTTATTAACCTTAAATACGAGAATACAATAAATGTCAAACTTTCTCCATCAGTTAAAAATGAAAATACGAATTGTGTGCGATATTTTTGAAACCGATTTTAATAATAATAATATAATAATAATAATAAAATTTTAATTCAGAATAGATCCATATGTGTTAGTTAACATTCCCTTAAACCTATGTTAGTCTAACCTATATTATATTATATTATAAACTAAACCTCTGGACGCCATATGTACCGTGTCCCAATGTCTCCAAAAGGCGCCAGCAGGGGACTCTGATACAAGACGCAGAAGGCTGTTGGGGCTGTCACGCACGCGACGCATCAGGGAGGCAGTTCTTTTTCGAATTATTGCACCGAGACAATCGGTACTCGCCTCCGCGAACATACCTGACGCGCTGCAAAACCGTGGCAGACCCAACAACATTCTGAAACCATTATTATATTGGATACGCAAGGCATTGAAGGTCTTTCTGGTATAATTGGCCCATAGGCTGCAGGTGTAAAAGGACTGACAAAACGCTTTAAAAAGCGTTAATTTGACACTCCCATTATTAGATTTTGCTATCGATTCCCTGGTACTTGATTTTCTTGAACAATTTTATGTAATAAAATGTTGTAATATAAACAAATAAAGGCAAGATATGAAATGGTATCGCATATTTTGTATACATGAAGTATTTGAACGAGTTTTGAATCCATACATAGCACATACAGGCATTTTGACGGACCTTGTTACGGGTACATAACGATTACAAGACTGCGAAGAATCGATTAATGAAATAGTTTTTATAAACAGGTTTGGTCAATGTACAAATTCTTGGCCAAAGTCTTTGGCAGAGGGGAAACGATATGAAGCCGACTCCATTACTAAATCCTCAAAGCCTGTATACCTCCTCACTTTAGGAGAGCTAGCTACCCCCTCCGGAATAGCTGTCTTCCACACCCCCTGTCGAAGTCCCCCCCCCCCCCACTTCTACCTGTATAGTGATGGCGGCCATGGTCCACTCGTCGACCTGCGTGAACATGGCGCAGGAGTACAGCGATTAAAGACCTGTATACTACCTGACTTTAGGAGAGCTAACTAAAACCCTTTTCACTCTTGAACAGCTGTCTTCCTACCCCCCCCCCCCCTCCCCCTACCTGTATAGTGATGGCGGCCATGGTCCGCTCGTCGAACTGCGTGAACATGGCGCGGAAGTAGGGCGAGCTGGCGGCGAGCACCGCGCGATGGGCTGCCACCCCCTCCCCCGCCGCCTCCCCGGCGCCCCCCACCGCCGCCCCCTCCGCACACGCCTGCACACAACATCAAAGGGTTATGGTCTCTTAAGTCTAGAATCTCACTATGTTTGACGTCCAAAAAGGCTAACCCCCTTATTCATAAACGTCTCATAACTTAGCAAGCCGATAATATTGAGTAATTGTATCGGTCTAATAAACATATTAAATGACCGAAAGCCGTGTGATTATGGAAGCAAGAATACGTTTGTCATCACCCCAACTCTTCCCGCGGGTGTCGTAAGAGTCAAGTTAGTTAACTTATGGGCTGCTGCCGGTCATCATAGTGAACAGGATTGGCGATTGCAGTAATATGTGGCCAATCCGCTTGCCCAGCGTGGTGATTATGAGCATTTACCTCGTAATGTACGCATAATAAGCCTATACGCATAGTTAAAAGGAGAGGCTTACGTCCAGCAGTGGACTGAGATAGGCTGATGATGTGATGATGACCGAAATAGACAAACAATACTTGTGTTAGGGGGTTAGCGTTTTGAACGCCAAACACTGTAAAGTTCGAATTCAGTTTTGGTACTTCAGTGCTTATGATATGACATGGCGTCAAAAACATTATATGAGACAGTGGAGTAAATGAGTGAGAGCATCCAAAATGCTACATTATTAGTAAGTACTCGTACAACGTCATAATCCACTCTCAGCGCAAGTGGCGTAGCGTGCAAGTGCGCAAGAGTAGGCATGTTGTCTAGCCCTGGAATACGCGCTGCGAGCACTCGTCCAGCGACGACTGCGACACCATCAGGCTGAACACAGCAGTATACGCACCCGCAGGCGCACGTCGCACAGCGTGGCGTCGCCGCGCAGGCGCGCGAGCGCGTCGAGCAGGCGCGTGGCGTGCGAGTGCGCACCACGACGACGACTGCGACACCATCAGGAACACAGCGCAGTATACGCACCCGCAGGCGCACGTCGCACAGCGTGGCGTCGCCGCGCAGGCGCGCGAGCGCGTCGAGCAGGCGCGTGGCGTGCGAGTGCGCACCACGACGACTGCGACACCATCAGGCTACACAGCGCAGTATACGCACCCGCAGGCGCACGTCGCACAGCGTGGCGTCGCCGCGCAGGCGCGCGAGCGCGTCGAGCAGGCGCGTGGCGTGCGAGTGCGCACCACGACGACTGCGACACCATCAGGCTACACAGCGCAGTATACGCACCCGCAGGCGCACGTCGCACAGCGTGGCGTCGCCGCGCAGGCGCGCGAGCGCGTCGAGCAGGCGCGTGGCGTGCGAGTGCGCACCACGACGACGACTGCGACACCATCAGGCTACACAGCGCAGTATACGCACCCGCAGGCGCACGTCGCACAGCGTGGCGTCGCCGCGCAGGCGCGCGAGCGCGTCGAGCAGGCGCGTGGCGTGCGAGTGCGCACCACGACGACTGCGACACCATCAGGCTACACAGCGCAGTATACGCACCCGCAGGCGCACGTCGCACAGCGTGGCGTCGCCGCGCAGGCGCGCGAGCGCGTCGAGCAGGCGCGTGGCGTGCGAGTGCGCACCACGACGACTGCGACACCATCAGGCTACACAGCGCAGTATACGCACCCGCAGGCGCACGTCGCACAGCGTGGCGTCGCCGCGCAGGCGCGCGAGCGCGTCGAGCAGGCGCGTGGCGTGCGAGTGCGCACCACGACGACGACTGCGACACCATCAGGCTACACAGCGCAGTATACGCACCCGCAGGCGCACGTCGCACAGCGTGGCGTCGCCGCGCAGGCGCGCGAGCGCGTCGAGCAGGCGCGTGGCGTGCGAGTGCGCACCACGACGACTGCGACACCATCAGGCTACACAGCGCAGTATACGCACCCGCAGGCGCACGTCGCACAGCGTGGCGTCGCCGCGCAGGCGCGCGAGCGCGTCGAGCAGGCGCGTGGCGTGCGAGTGCGCACCACGACGACTGCGACACCATCAGGCTACACAGCGCAGTATACGCACCCGCAGGCGCACGTCGCACAGCGTGGCGTCGCCGCGCAGGCGCGCGAGCGCGTCGAGCAGGCGCGTGGCGTGCGAGTGCGCACCACGACGACGACTGCGACACCATCAGGCTACACAGCGCAGTATACGCACCCGCAGGCGCACGTCGCACAGCGTGGCGTCGCCGCGCAGGCGCGCGAGCGCGTCGAGCAGGCGCGTGGCGTGCGAGTGCGCACCACGACGACGACTGCGACACCATCAGGCTACACAGCGCAGTATACGCACCCGCAGGCGCACGTCGCACAGCGTGGCGTCGCCGCGCAGGCGCGCGAGCGCGTCGAGCAGGCGGGTGGCGTGCGAGTGCGCACCACGACGACGACTGCGACACCATCAGGCTGAACACAGCGCAGTATACGCACCCGCAGGCGCACGTCGCACAGCGTGGCGTCGCCGCGCAGGCGCGCGAGCGCGTCGAGCAGGCGCGTGGCGTGCGAGTGCGCACCACGACGACGACTGCGACACCATCAGGCTGGAACAGCGCAGTATACGCACCCGCAGGCGCACGTCGCACAGCGTGGCGTCGCCGCGCAGGCGCGCGAGCGCGTCGAGCAGGCGCGTGGCGTGCGAGTGCGCACCACGACGACTGCGACACCATCAGGCTACACAGCGCAGTATACGCACCCGCAGGCGCACGTCGCACAGCGTGGCGTCGCCGCGCAGGCGCGCGAGCACTCGTCCAGCGACGACTGCGACACCACCAGGCCGGACCACAGCGCAGTATACGCACCCGCAGGCGCACGTCGCACAGCGTGGCGTCGCCGCGCAGGCGCGCGAGCGCGTCGAGCAGGCGCGTGGCGTGCGCTGCGCGGGCGCCGCCGGCCGCCTCGGCGCGCTGCGAGCACTCGTCCAGCGACGACTGCGATGCGCAGCGCACCATCAGGCTGAACAATTACGATTTTTTATATTTTATTTTAACCTATGAATCTGAACATAAAAAATATCGAAATTTTCTTGTATTAGTATTGGGAAGACTAGAAAACGATTGCCGAACTTAAGATTCAGTTCTGAAACAGCGGCGCAAAGTCACCGGTAGTAAAGAAAATTACTAGAACTTTGTTCACAGAGTGTGATATACCCTGCCACTCTCCCGCCAGGTTAAGAAGTTTTTTTAACAATGTAATCGTTTAATTTATGTTTTCAGACCAGCGGTCCCACCGCGAACTTCGAAATCCGCAAATGTGGAAGATTTATCTGTCTTTCTAAACAGAATTATTGATAGTGAATATTCGGCTTCAGTTGTTCAGCCGTTTACCAGAGGCGGTACATATTGAATGGCGTTATGCAAAGATGTATAAGATTACATTATATGCTAGAAATATTACAAAAAAGTGCTAAAAAAAACGTTAAAACTGTACCTCGCAATCCGCATAACTTGAAAACTCCCGCGTTAATCAACTGCAGCCTTTTTGTTTTCAAAATTTTTAAATGTAAAAGACAGAAGGTCTAAGGAATGTCAATACCTATGTACATGGATTCAATTTACATAATTTGGATCAGACTTCAACCCCGTTATCTCGAGTTTAAAGGTTATCTGGTGTTTTATTAAATTAGTGTTTTCGAATCGATCCGAAGTAGAACATAGGTATGAAAACCCAGAGCCAATTTAATGCAGAATCACACCACGCACCACACAATACACTGACATAAACATTGATGCGCAGTTATCAAATGACACGCCAGGACTAAGACAAATTCCTTCAAATTCTTAAGCCTGGGGCCAACTGTGGGGTCACAACTGTCACAAGACAATGTTATCGGCATTCTTACAGAACAGTATTTTAGAGAGCGACCAAAAAATCCGCCGTCAATGTCGTCGTAAACCATTGTCTATATTTGCACGTGTTAAGTTTATAAAAATAGGATTGGAAATGCAGATGTTTGCTTATAATATTCTATTGTTTTTCTTATTTTTACTAGAACAGTCCCTTGATTTGATTTAAAGAGTTTACGCTTTTGTATTCAATTTCATTTTATACAGCGTATTACAAATAAAACAAATTCTTATAAAGTATACTTTTACAGAAATTATTATATTAAATTTTTAAGTAAAGGTGCCTCGAAGTTGCCTCTCCGGAAAAAGTTAAGTGAACAATCTAGAGATCCCACCCAACAGTAAAACTATTAATAGAATAGAGTAGGTTGATGTGGGAGGGTGGCGAGCCTACGATTACTCTCATGAAATTAGGAAACCTTACCTATAGGTATATTCATTTATTTCCCTGTGATGCAAAACCAAGTTGAATACATGTATAATATTGCTGGTTACATACAAAATAGAATAACGCCATCCTATAATCGTATAATATGACTATGACTATAACTTTTATTTTTCATTATAGAAGAGAAGGAACGTAGCTAACTCTACATTATTACGTACATATGATCATATTTATAATTTACCTAAGTAAAAACAGCAAGTAAATAAAAATATTTATATAGCGTGGGTATTTGATACGGGCAAATAATTAATCCAGCTATAATATCTGATCCTACGAGTCGTATAAGATAATCATTTCGTTAAATTTTGCTGTTAATTAGATGTAATGATCTAAAGTGCAACCAAGCAGCAATGTATGGCGGCCAACTGACATGAGACTCGTATGACGTTTAGATACTTATGTCTACTTTAAGTAATGTGGCAATACATTGCGTGCTGAATTATTTTGTATGAAAAAATAAATACCTCAATTTTCTAAAAAAAAATATGTAAACAGGTTCCCTAGGTCCGATAGTAATCGCCACTAAAATAAATACTCGCCCGTATCAAATACACACGCTGTATATCCTACCTACAAACTATAGGCCCGTCAACCAACTAAAACAGAGGGTAAAGTAGTTGCATTTATACACTCTGGGTCAATGAATATGGGTCAGGTGGATTTTTCAAAGAAAATATAGTAAATATGCAAACTTTAATTATTTTTCAAAATATTTATAGTATACTACTGCGTCATTAAATAACACATGGTTTACCTATTTGTTTAATCAACTCTTATCATTACATTATTCTAAACCATTTAACAATTAAATAGAGCTAGATTATGGTTATTTTTTGAATGATTTGTTTACATTGTTTGCAACTTCTATTAATGACTGTAATAATAAATAACTACCTGCCAACTTTCAATAAGGAAAATAAAAATACAACATTACTTTAAAAAAACGATAAACAATAGAAATAAGGCAGAGTACAGATAAACATAAACAACAGTATCAGTTGTATTCCAAAAACCACAAACATATTTCATGTATATCAACAATAAAAAAATACTCATAACTTTGTATATTTCATGAAGATTGCATACCTGAAGGAAAACGCTCGTCCTTGTATCTTCATAGTCAAAACAATTAACAACTATCAGCTCACACATAACACTTTCACCAATCAATTCACTGTATAGACATAAATAACATCACTCAAATAACTTTCCCGCCTTCGGTGCCAGATTTATTAAGAGACACATCAACCTATATGTCGCTGTATAATTACATAATACTGTAAAAACGTTGTAAATACATATGATTAAATCACTCATGTCAACGAAACAAGTGTCATCTCATTACTGACAGGAACTAAGATCGTGAGCACCCGGGGCCCGGCCTTGCGCGAAGGCGCGAGTTGCACAATGCGGCAGCGGCACAGCCTACTAACATCATGTGTTGAAACCTGAAGGTCAAACCAGTTCACAGGCTGCTCTCATGTAAACAAACATTTCTACATAAATCTACAAATTATTGTCTTTTCTAAAAATGGCGAAAGGAAAATTCCACGAGCCACTGAAAACCTTGAACGGGGTGATTTAATAGGCTATACTGAACAACTTTTAATAAGGGGCCAATCACGAAATCTAAAAAAAAAATTATCTTTTTCATACATTTTGACCGATTGATCACGACATTTTATATGAAAAAGGCAAATTTTTTTTTGAGATTTCTGGGTTAGCTCCATAGTAAAAGTTATTCTGTTTAAACTACCAAATCACCCCATTCAAGGTTTTCAGTGGCTCGTGGAACACTGTATTTTTGAATATATTCAGGTTAAAAAGTTGTGTTATGGTTTAATCATAAATTCAACAACATCCAACAGCCTCAGCCTCTGTAGCCTAGTTGGTAGTGACCCTGCCTACGAAGCTGGAGGTTCCGGGTTCGAATCCCGGCGAGGGCATTCTTTGTGTATTTATTTATCACAAATGTTTGTTCCTTGGTCATGGCTGTGTATGTATCTAAGTATCTATACGTATCTATTTATTATATATATCGTCGCCTGGTACCCACAACACAAGCCTTAATTGAGCTTACCGCGGGACTAGGTTGATTTGTGTAAGATGTCCCAAGATATTTATTTATTTATTTTATTTATTTATCCAAAATACTGGACATAGACTTTGACCTAGTTTTGTAATTTTTCTGAACCAGTATTTTTAAGAGTAATAATGAGTGCCAAAGAGGCTTAAACCCATTACCATCCCTTGTTTGTGTTAATCTTGTAATCTTGAAGCCCATTACATTTTACTATTTATTTTTTTACATTTGAGCATCAAACTAAAGAAATATCAAATAAAATAGATTTAACAAGAGAACAAGACAAAGTATAACAAAAAAGGATGCAAATTACGATAGCTACAATCGGAGGTCCGAAAAAAAACCAAAAACTTTTAATACTAATTTAATTAAAATCAAAGTTACAAAAATTATAGGCTAAGTGCGATGACAATTGTTCGAAGTCTGAATCAAGAGTGCGTGCTAATAGAATTACATTAGTTAGGTAAAGTCGTGTTATGCTGATCTTGCACCTCGTGCGGCTGGTCGGTGGAACGTGCGCAGCTGACTTGGCGGATGTCCTTATGTTGCAATAGGTAATTCCTCCATCCACAGATCGACGATTATTTTCCAACGTTTAGTGAAAATATCGACGGGAGTTTATCGTGGGTTCGATGTGCCTCTAGGTTTACAGAGGTCTCGTCGTTGAGTGTCCTGCTTCTTGGCTCTGGTTTTGGTGAGATTTCAGTTGAACGGTGCCGCCTGTGAAATCTTCTTAATATTGCGAACGTAAGTGCAGCTGCACCTAGTATTAGGGTGACGTACAGCGGTATGGTTGTGTGGTATAACGTGCTTGACGGACTCGCATCTAACTGGAGAGGGGACTCGAATATGAGGTTACTCTCAGCGTCGTGTAGTCCTTTGAGGTCCATAGATTTCAAACTGATATGAGGGCGTACCGTAGCTTTATTGATAGCTTCATGCGGAATCTCGGCTAGTTTTATAGGATGTCCTTTTATTACATCCTTCTCGTTGGTGATTGTAAACTCCGCTGTTCGTAGATAACATTTCAGTGGGATGGTAACTAGGTAGCTTCCTTGTAGCGTGGTGAAGTCTTCTCTGTTGCAGGATAATTGTATTTTCGTTGGTCGCGGAAGTGAGATAATATAATGTTGACCATCCAGTTCTTCCATGGCTGGCCTTGACAGGGATACTGTAGCAGGTTGGCAGGATCCTTCCGGGTCTTTATTCTTGATCAGTCTGTTGATACAGTCTGGTGATGTTCGAAGTTGAAGGCCGGCTCCTTTCTCGCAGACATAATGGTGGTTAAACTTCGGGCATTCTGCCTCCATGTACATGAATGAATCCTCATGTGTTGCTAGGAAGGGATATGGCGGGATGAGGACTTCCTGGTTTTTATTGGGTACAATGGACAATTTAAATAGGTCAAAAACCTCGGACGCTATTATAGGAAATTGAAATGTGATTACTATTTCGCTATCGGTGTAATAGGATCCCGGGCGTATTATGTCATAATATTCTCGCAACTCTAAGTCTAAGATTCTATCGCTACCGTATAATGATTTTAACTTATCCAGCATGCTTCTTAAAACGCTAATCTCTATCATAGAATGATGAGCACTAGAACTACGAATAAATGCTAAACTATTTTCTATTCTCAAAAGCTCCTGGCTCAAATCTTCCACGTTTTCGCTTAAAATTATTAAAAGTTGGGCAAATTTTGCATATTTAATTAAGCTATTTTCTCTGTAAGCATTACTATCTAAAATTACTTCTAAGGTGGTGTTAATTTTCTTTTGGTTTTCCACCAGGGTGTCTAATATATTACCTTGGCGACTTGCCCAATCCTTGCTTAGGCTCACGTGACTATTTAACTCTGAAACGATTTTATTCTGGTTCAACTGTAAGTTTTTGATAAGGTTATTATAGTTAATGGCATCCGACTGATCCAAGTTTCCACTAATGCTTTTAATTACTGTCCCCAGTCCGTCCACGAGGCCTCGCTTAACTCGTGCCGGTTCTAAGGTTTCAAGCTGATTCGCCACTTTCTGTAATTTATTTACTAGATAATTTATTTGATTTTCATATAAAAGGTAGGTGTCGTTAACTAGTCTAGCTCTGCATATCTGTAATTGTCCAAAGGTCAAACTAATTTTATCCTTTATTTCGTCGAGTTGTATATATTGTAGATAAGTATGGTAATGAGTTGTAAGTCGCATGGGTCCAAGTTTGTAGGGCAGAACTCCGGGTCCATCATCTAGGCTCTCAAGTTTTATTTCCGAGCCCTGCATCAGGGGGATTGTCAGCAGCAAAAGAACTCTGTAACAAGGGATTATCTCCTTTAGGGACGCGTTTTATGCGTGATTTAGCTACGGGTCCACGTTTTTTTGAAGTGTATATGTGTATTGGGAGGTCGGCTAGTACTGTATCTTGGGTATAACGTGGGGCGGTTTTCTGTCGGCTTGCCAGTGGATTTTTTATGAATACTTGTTGCTGTGGGGTATATTCTGGTTCGGGTTCCCGGTTTTTATTTCTACTCTCTATTAGGGACGTTCGATTTAAAAGAGACGTCTCATTAATTATATCATAAACTTGTTTCATTTGCATCTTATGGTTTTGGACATACTGTTGCAATAGTCGTTCGGTTATGTCAGTGTCGAGAGGGTTTCTGGGGTCGAAGTGACCTGTCAGCAAGTCGAATGGCCTGCATTTAGTAAAGCTGTGAATGGAACTGTTGTAGGCTATAACAGCATAGGGCATAAGGTTGGTAATGGGTTCATCTTTCTGTTTTAATTTTAGTATGCGGAGATGTTCGAGAAGGGTGGAGTGATAACGTTCTATGATGCCGTTATCATTTGGGGAATGAGCCAAAATTTTATGGTGATTTATCTTATGGAACCTGACAAATTCAGCAAAGAGCTGGTTAGTGAATTCCGTTCCATTGTCGGTAATTATAGTGATGGGAACTCCATGATGCGTGCAATATTTCAACAGGGCTTGAAGTATGCTAACCGCGGTACCGTCGCGCAAATGATACGCTTGACCATACTTGGTAAAAACATCCATGAAAGTTACGTATTTTTCATTCTGAACTGTAAATAGGTCCATATGGACTGTCTCAAAAGGCTTAGTCGCTGGGGGTACAATGTTGAATTTAGGTCTTACCGGGTTTCGATCGTATTTAGCTTGACCGCAAGTGGTGCATTCGTTAATAAATTTCGTGATTTGATCTTTCATTTTAGGCCAATAGAATTTCCGAGAGAGTGCCAGGTAACATTCGGCAATGCCACGGTGATTAGTTTTCCCATTGTGGTAATTATTAATGATTTCCTGTTGTCTAAGATAATCTTTTACATTTTCCAATTCTATTTTGGAAAGCACAATTTTCATGGCGGAACTTTTGAAACTGCTCTGGATGATGGGGATGATTTTATACATGGCGAGTGGGGGCTGTATAAGCAGGGCTGTTTTAACCTTCGGGTTGACGTACTCTTTGATAGCGTTAACGGTATCCATTTCCAAGTTGGAATTCGATACTTGAACGGATGCACGCGTATGAGTGTCAAAAGGTTTAGTCACAGTCGGTTTCCTCTTTACATCATCTACGACTGTAAGCACGATCTGTCTGTGAAACTTGTTGAGTGGCTCATCGGTAATCGGTACTTCCAATATGGGACTTTCTTCGCTGGTATGAACAGTTTCTGTGGAAGAATTGCCTAACGACTCCGGCCTTTCTGTAGGGTTGGGTAGTATTGAGCAAAGCTCGTCTGCTATGATGGATTCCATCTCCTCATTGTGGATCTCTACTCTAGATAGGGCGTCGGCGTTTGTGTTGGACTTACCTTTTTTATATACGACTGTGTAGTCATATTCACTTAGTCTCAGTCTCCATCGGGTTAGACGTGAGTTTGGTTCCTTAATATTCATGATCCACTGCAAGGGCTTGTGATCAGTTAAAATTTTGAATTTACGTCCAAAAAGGTATGGTCGGAAGTACTTGGTGGACCAAACTATAGCAAGTAATTCTTTTTCAATCGTACTATAATTCAGTTCACTCTCGTTGAGGGTTCGGGAAGCATAGCATACTGGTCTATCTGACCCTATTGGGCCCTGAGATAAGACAGCGCCCAAGGCGACATTTGAAGCGTCTGTTGTCAGGATAAATTCTTTGGTAAAATCGGGGTATTGTAGCACGGGATCATTTGTAAGGAGAGTTTTGCATTTTTCAAAACAGTTAACGTAGTCAGAGTTAAGTGTAACCTTGTTCCCTTTTTTTAGGCAAATAGTAAGGGGTTTAGTAGTGTGGGCAAAATCAGGAATAAATTTTCGGTAATACCCAAGGAGGCCTAGGAACTGCTTAATTTCCTTTGGTGTCTTAGGTATCGGATAATTTTGTATTGCGGAGATTTTCTCAGGATTCGGCTTTATGCCGTCCTTGCTTATTATATGTCCAAGGTAAGGTGTTTCAAGTTTCAGGAATTCAGATTTATCCATCTGGATCTTAAAATTTGACTCTCTTAACCTCTGGAAAACCTTTTCAAGATTGGTCATATGTTCCTGTAGGGATGTACTGAAAACAATTATGTCGTCGAGATACACGAGGCAAATTTCATTTTGTAAGCCTCTCAGCACGTTATCCATGACCCTCTGGAAGGTGCTGGGTGAATTTCGGAGGCCCATTGGCATCCTGAGGTACTCAAAATGACCTTGCTCTACGTTGAAGGCAGTTTTTGGTACGTCTTGGGGGTCCATCTCGACTTGATAAAACCCGCTGGCTAGATCCAGTGTGGTAAAATAGTGACATTTTCCCAACTTATCTAGCACATCCGTGATGTTTGGAATCGGGTACTTGTCCTCAATTGTCTTGTCGTTTAACTTGCGGAAATCTACTACAAGGCGCCATTTTTGCTTCCCTGAAGCATCCACCTTTTTGGGTACAATCCAGATAGGGGAGCTCCATGCAGAGTCTGAGGGTTGAATTATTCCTTGTTCGAGCATCTTCGTTATCTGGTCTCGAACCTCCTGTCTGTGTATAAATGGATACCGATAACTTTTCGTATATACCGGTACCTCATCGGTAGTCCTAATCCGATGTTTAATTTTATTAGTAAATGTAAGGGCTTCCCCCTCAATATAGAACACGTCGGCATATTGAGAACAAAGTACTTTTAAATTGGTCGCTTCTTCTTCATTCAAATGTTCCGTGCGCAGTCGCGATACTACATCGTTTGCACGTGTATTAGGGCACAGTTCGGTGCGCATGCACTCGATATTATGGAGGTCAGCTTGAGCTGGCCGGTCGAGCGAGAAGATGACGTCATTCGGGGATTGGTTTTCAACTTCTATATATCCACGACTATTTTTAACTACCGTAAAACAAGCATGAATCATGCAATTGCTAATTACCTGGTCTCTTACTAAAACCTCACCGTCTTCGGTGTTAATCGGGGCTTTTATTATTTTCGATGTGCCTGCCGGGATCATTATCTCGAAGTAGTTATTTGCTTGGCTCGAGTGATATACTCGTATCGGATTACTTGAGGTTCGGGTGAATAAAGTATGTGTTTTAAAATCAACATTAGCTTCCCAACTCGTTAATAAATTGTATCCTATTAGTCCATCAAAATAATCATGGAAACGATATATGAATAATTTCATGTCACCTGTGTCATTAAGATCCGGGAAACAGGGTAACGTAATTGAATAATTATTTCGGCTCACGGCGTGAACGTTGGTGACCTCAAAAGGGTCGTAGTTGAGTGGTAAATTTGGAAAATAGCGTTTTACTGCCTCAGGGCTAATAAAGGACTCATTAGCGCCAGTGTCTATTAAAAGTTTGAGCGGTGGGTCGCTGATCTGAATATAAGGCAAGCGCCTTTGAGATTGCAGATTTATCTCTATTTTGGCTCTCGTGAGTCGCTGTCCTTTTGAAAATTTGGCTGTTCACTAGTGCTACCGGTAGGTAAAGTCTCGTTATTGCATTGATAATCATAATACTCTGGTTCAACGCCTAGACCGACGGCGGGATCAGATTCCGTATAATCATCATATGTCGCCGTAGTGTCGTAATTATATTCCGGTTGCATGTAGTAGTTATCATAGTATGAACCACCGGCATTGTATGAACATTCATTTACGTGGATTTCGCGTGGTTTAAAAGAGGGTTGATTCGACATAGGCAATACCTTTGGAGTATAAGCCTGAACTCCGCTCATGGGCTTAGAATTCGATCCGTACTGGGGGTTGTTTCTAGGGGGTAGTCGAAAAACGTTACTTTGGGGGTTGTAATTAGGGGGGCGGGCGCCGAACATCTGTTGCGTCCTGGTAGGCATGCGGTTTTGAGGGTAAGTTTGCATTGGGTTAAATTTAAATGGTTGTGTAGTTTGTTGCGTCGGACGCTGACCGAAGGGCAGTGACCAATTCGGTGTCTGCGGCGAATGGAACGGACGTGGTGGCATAAACCCTGCGGCTGTGGAGGGCAAGGCTACCTTATTGGGCTGATGCGCTTTAGCGGTATCTCCTCGTTGTTGCACGTACATTACATTGAGT